>JAWRVF010002003.1:0-27675 GCA_036785485.1 Physcomitrellopsis africana | reverse complement strand
TCTTCTAAACGCTTAGAAAATTTTAGCTCAACCCAACATATAGATTGTGAGAAATGTCCAAAAACCGTACTAATGACACTCGGCTACCAACTTGAAAATTGATGTAGAAATTCCAGTGGTGATTTCTCCTTCTTCAACTATTAACTTCAGCTCAAACTTGATATGTAGCTTAATCTCTAAGTCTTCTATGACTATGCTAAAATTTACATTGATCCAATTGGTAGATCTTTAGTTAACATAGAAACCTTATATAACCCTAAACTACAACCTTTCAAAAATCCTTTGTATCAAAGTCCAAATATCTCTTGATTGTATTGTTAGATGAACACAAACTTTTGTGCACATCTAGCGCACTCAACAACCTAAATAATATCAAATTTTGAACCATAGATGCTACACAAATTGCACAAATTAGTCAAGAATGCGAGCCATCATTGTCTTATATAAAATCCAAAATACCAATACAAACCTTAAATTTGAACAACAATTGCAAAGTGATCCCAAATCCTATAAAAGCAAGTTTTTTGCCTTTGGAATGAATTCAAAACCCTCCCTTAAATCCTACTCACTGATCTCCAAATGTCCTGTTGTCAAGGTAGAGAGAATCTGCCTCAAGAAAGTGCTGAGCTTCTGGCTGCAATTAAATACTCAACCAAGATCCAAAATAATAAAATCCTCAAATTTTTATAAAAAGTCCTTCTTTTAGGGCTATTAGATCCAATATATAAGTCTTATTTCACAAAAACACTCAAACTATAACAAAATATTCTAAACCCTCATTTACCCATAGGAGAGGAATTTTTTCTGAACTTCATTAACCTATAACTCTTAATCCAATTAGTCAAATCTACTAAAATTTCATAAGAAGTACTGATGTGCTTTTAAAAACTAGTGCAACAAATTTCAGCTATTGATTCATTATTGATCTTTAGATATCATAAAAATCCTAACGATAGCTTCAAACCCTTGTTTACAAACACCCATGTACTAAATTCTTCATCTCTTACAAATCAAATGTTTAAATGCTATGAAACTTTGATATATAGCTTTTTAGCACAAAGATTCATCTTTTAAAAAATTATTAGACAAAAATTTGTCCAAAAACTCAAGATATGGCAAAACCCATCACTATGAACAAAACAGCCTACTTACTGCCTTGGAATTCAATTTGCTATCTTTGACTCCCAATAACTCCTTCTTCACAACTCTAATTGTAATAATTCTTCCTTATGAGATGTAGATCTTAAAATCCCCTCTCCAACCGCACCTCTCAATCTCCAAAAGTTTTTGTACAATTCCTCTAATCTTTGAAAGTATGACAATAGGTACAATTTACACACCTTAACTTCAAGTGCCTGCTTCTCTCTCAAAAAAACTCCAAATCTCTCAATTTTTACACCGAAATTGTAGCCCAAAAAACAAGCTTTTTAATCTTAGTCTCTGATTTTCAAATGGCCTCCTTGAAGTTGCCAAAACCCTTGTTCTCCTCATAGGCAGCCTCCTCAAAGCCTATTAGGCATGACCATTGACCAATAGGAATGAAGAACTTCACCCCTTGTCTTCATTCATTCATTCGTTGTCTTCATCCTTCCAAACAAGCCTCTTAGTAATTTAATTATTCATCTGTAGATCCCAATTTCTTCTCAAGGCTTTATACTAAATATTTAAGTTCTATATAATTTAAAAGCTATAATCAAATTAAATAAAAATCTAAAATAAATTTTCTTTTATTTCTTTTATTTTTTTCCAATCTTAGATTTTAATAGATTCAGGGTTATATTTGTAGATATAAGGAGTTTTGACTTTGAGGTTGAATTTAGAATTTTATTAAGGATAAGTAGAAGTTTAGATATCAATAGTCAGTTGCCATTAATAGTGCTGACTTGGAGGATTAGATTTGGTGATTTTATAACTTTAAACTATTAGTTGTTGACTTGGACTTTCAAGACCTTGGTTGTGACTTCTTTGACGAATTTGAAAGAGAAGAGGACAAGGATTTTTTGGCAAGTCCAGAGAGGTATTCAAAGAGAGTTTCTTCTTATCATGAGTTTAGGTGGTAGAAACACATGATTCGGAGCTTAGATAAGAGAGTTATGCTTGTTTGAACTTAGGCTACTAATATGATACTTATTGTCACTTTACTAGATATATTAGGAGTTTTAAGATACTAGCAAGAAATCAAGAAGTTAGGTTAGAAACTAGACTTTAAGCTAAATATTTTATATCCAAGGATTGATAGAAATGAATCTAAAATGAGTGAGATATGGCTGGTTAAAACCAGCAAGCTAAACTAGGATTTTGAAGAAGTTAGATAAATAGAAGGATTTGCTTTAAGCTAGAACTTGAGTTTTAAAATGAATTTGAAGCTCATTTTTTGTGTACATATCACTTATATTATAAAAAATCTATGTCTAAAATCTCATATCAATTGAAACTTTGATTAGAGAGAAGTGGCAAAATGTTTTTCTCAGGCATCTAGGATTTTGACTTTTGAAAGTACCTGATAAAGATTTGGTGATACCAATTGATTGGCAATGATGTTGGATTGGAAATTTTGTGTGATGATGATCAAAGATATAAGTTTAATGCTCCCAAATTTTGAGCTTATTTGAATAGCTGGATCTCAAAATATGAATTTCCAAGTTTTTGGTTTGGATTTGACTTTCAAAAGTACCTATCAAGGATTTGGTGATACTAGTTGTTTGGCAATGAATTTGGAGCAAAACTTTTATGTGATGATGATCAAAGATGTAAATATTATGCTTCCAAATTTGAACTTATTTAAACAACTGGATCTCAAAATATGAATTTTCAAGTTTCCAATTTGGTTTTTGCTTTTAAAATCACCTACTAATATTTTGGTGATATCTAATGATTGGTAGTGAATTCACGGCTCAAAAATTTTGTGATAATGATCATAGGTACAAATTATGTGATAATGATCATAGGTACAAATTTTGTGATAATGATCATAGGTACAAAACCAAATTTTAAACTTATTTGAATGACTAGATCTTAAAGTATGAATTTTTAAATTTCCAATTTGGTTTTGGCTTTTAAAATCATTTGCTAATATTTTGGTAATATTTGACAATCGGTAATGAATTCATAGCTCAAAACTTTTGTCACAATGATAAAAGGTATGATATATGTATTCCAAAATTTTGAGCTTATTCAAATAATTGGATCTAAAAATATGAATTTTTAAGTTTTTGATTTGGTTTTGACTTATAAAATTACTTGCTAATATTTTGATGATACCTAGTGATCGGTAATGAATTCACGGTTGAGAATTTTTTTGAAGATGACTAAAAAAGTGAATTTTGTATTTTCAAAGATTGAACTTATTTAAATGGCTGGATCTGGATTTATAAATTTTCAAGCTTCTGGTTTATTGGTTTATTTCACACATGGTTTTGTAACTACAAAAAGAAAAATTTAAGAAGGTTTGTGCATATTGGATCCAATTTGATTGTAAAGGGGGACCTTAAATCTATCCAAATTGAACTTTTGCCACAACATATTAGTGCTTCCACTGAGAGCTGCTTTAGGGGCAATCAGTTGGGTTAAGAATCACGGAGGATATGAATTTAGACTCAAATTTACGAGAAAGACAAGGAACGGTCAGAGCCACGGATCTTCTGAGGACGGTCATCATATTGGTGGAGCAACAATGATCTAATTCGGATAGAAATGGAACTACAAAGGCACTTCAAGGAGTCATTGACAAGGTAGGTTCGTTTGATGGCAGAGATGTCACTAAATTTCTTAAAGCCTATGTTTGTGAAATGGGGATCTATCAAGTTTTTCAAGCTAGAATGTTAGAGACTTTTGATTTGGCTATGGTACTAGAGATTCAAGATCAAGTGCAACATATAAGAACAGCTGCTGATGCAATCACATGGATGAGGTTTAAAAAATGGATGAGAGATGAGTTCTTTGATGAAGACACCGATAAGATGACAAAGTGGTTTTTTTTAGATTGGATGGAACAACGCTCAAGAAAGATGATGGAACCAAATGAGTTACTTAGAGCATTTGAAAAGAAATATGGCCAATTTTTTGTGTCAAATTATATGTTTTTGGATGGTCAAAAGGTTGAGCTATTTTTACAAGCAGTTGATGAAGCTTTAGAAGATAGATTGCTTATATTTTTGAGAGAGAGGGATGCAAAAGGTGGCTTCACCACAGATTGAAGAAGAGTGGAAGAATCCATCATTTTATTAGCCAAACAATAAATGATGAGATCTAGAGGAATGGAGGCATAGGCAGAAGCTATTCCAATAGGCATCTCAAAACAGCCAATCACTTCTTTGATTCAAAATACACCAGCGGTGCAATCCACTCCATCTATAGTTATTGGAAAGAACAAAATAATAGATGAAGGTATTCTTGAGGAATTAATCAAAGGTATAAAAGAATTAAGGGTAGAAATAAGTGAGTTGAAAAAGGGACAAAGCAGTGGTTCTTCACAATGACCAGAAGGAAAAAAATATTACATAATGAGGTGCATTAGATGTGATGATACTAATTATAGCCGGAATAATTACACAAAGTATGTTGGAGCTTTAAAAGATGGAAAAATCATTTTCAAAGAAGGAAAAATTAAGAATGCAACTACAGATTTTCTATTGGATATTAATTTTTGCAAAGGAGGAATGAAGAAGGTGATGGAGGATTAGATAAAAAGAGCTAAATCCCAAGATTCAAGTAATGTCAATTCTTATCAAATTATTGCATGGCAAAATAATTTTGAAATTCCATTTCATGCAACACATGAGGCTACAATACAAGGGGCCTAGGCTATCAGACAAAGAACTGGGTGGGATGATGCTATTGATACTACAAGCATCAAAGCTTTTTTGGATAGAATCAAAGAGAAGAATGGCGACCAAGATGTTTGAGTAGAAGTAAAGAGGGGAAGAAATGTAGAAGACAAAAAAAGATAGAGAGCCTAGAAACAAAAAGCAGATTTGCAAAAGTGATGAAGGTGAGAAGAAAAAAGAAGATTCTCTTGAAGGGACCAACCGTCTATCAAGGTCTACACCTTCAACTTCAAATCCAAAAGATACACTATTGCCTAAGGACAAATAGGAAGAAAGAATGGAAGCAAGTAAGGAAAAAAAAAAAAAAAAAAAAAAAGTGGGACGAGGTAAGGTCAAAGGCCCTACTTATAAACTTTGTATCGATATAGAAACATCAATAGATATGAAAGGAATTTTGGAAGAGAGAATTCTTGATGCTAAGATTGAATTCACATTGAGAGAAGCTTTGAGAATAACAAAGAAAGATTTTGATGAATTCATAATTGACGTAATAAAAAGAAAACGTCAAATGACAGCCAAAACAATCATAGTTAGTGCGATTGATACTTGCATAACTGAAGAAGAGGGTGATGAAATTGGTCATGTATTCTCCACAATATGTAATTCTAGGTCTAAAGAAGATTGCAATGAAGAACTTACAAATGATACTTATGATATCCATGTGAGTTCTACCAATGCATCTTAATTGGTGTATTGATTAAAAATATATTCTTAAATCATTTAATTATACAAATATGATGGTTAGAGAGTTTTTTTGACTATTTAAGTATTTATTAGAGTTTAGAAGTATTTAGAAATATAAAAGTCTTATTAGAAGAAAAATTACAAAAATGGAGTCTTAGTAAGCCTTGGAGGCAATTATTTTAGTTGGTTTTTTATTTTTACTTATTATTAAGTATTAAGAGTTAATTATTGAAACCAATGTCTACATTGGCCTTCTAATTACATGTATTACTCATTAAAAACCTATAAATATTACTTAGTAGGTAGAAGAAGCATGAAAAAGAAATCTCATGTCTTTTTAATTATTTTTATAGAAAATAGGATTTTGAGTTGATTTTTATTGATTTTATTATTATAAAAAATTTCCAAGGTATAATAAAATAGTCTTAAATTGATATTATCATCTTAGAAATATTATAGAGATTTTTAGAATTTATTTAGAATTTATTAAGAATTTTTAGAGCAATTTTGAAGACTTCGGTAAAAATGAGTTTTACCACCTTGGGAGCCATTATGAAGAAATGGAGCAAGATTTGAAGGCCATTCAAGGTCCCTTGGCTAATAAGGTGTTTATAAACACCATGGTGAAGTAAAAAATGCAAAATTATTAGTTCTACTAGTATAAAATAGGAGGACCAGCAGCTAGTATAATCCTTGTAGGAAGGGAGGTGCACAAGTCCCATATGGGTTGTGGCACCTTGGATGTAGGTAGGAGGATAAGACTAAGGCCTCGTGGCCCCTCTAGGACACCCATATACACTACTTGTGAGCCTTGGTGAGGTTCGAATCCATGATCTTGTAACAAGTTATCCTTGAGGTAAAAATTTCTACTTAATTTTTTCTATTATTTACCTTCTAACTTTGAATTATCATAACTTATTCATAGTAACTTAGATTTATATGTTTTTTATATCATTGGAAAGATAAAAAAATTACCTACTTGAAAATATAATTTTTTATTCTTAATTTTACTTTTTACTAGGTGAAAATCTAGTGAATAGACTGTGACTAGTTTTATAGTGTGCAATTACTTAATTGCACATATTTTACTTGTTTTGTGTTGTTCTTCTCCTTCATTGTTGTTTATTGCTCCTTATACTTCACACCAAAATTTATAAGCAACTCTTAATTGAGGCCACCTTATAACTTGGGTTGAAGAGTGAATCTTACCCTCACAATCCAAGAGCAAAGCTTGGATGAGTATTTGGATGAGGATTTAGAAATGGAGGTACTAAGCATATTTTTTCCTAAACTTCAAACATTACTAGAAAAGAATGCTATCAAAAATGAAGGAATTAAGAAATCAAGACTTGAAGATGATTGTGAGATTTAAGAACAAATTAATCCTAGAGCAAAAAAAAATAAAATGAGAGAGAAAGATGAGGCAAGAGTGCACGTATGTTTATTGGCTACAGATGAGGGAAGTGTGAATAAAAAAAGAATGAAGTATACTCACCCATAGTAGATAAGGGCTACAACAGAAACCCAAGTTGAACTTGAAAATTTAGAGGAAGCAATATATACTCTTGTAGATCATGGATCTGAAATCAATATAATATCAAAGGTTGTTTATATAAAAGAAAAATGGCCTATAGATACCAACCATAGATTGGTATTGAGAGTGGCAAACAATGAAAGAGGAGGTCTTTATGGTGCATGCCCAATAGTTAAAACAAAAATTGGAAATGTGGAGGTGGATCAGAATTTCTTTGTGCAAGTCCGAAATACGTATCCAATTATACTTGGGCAACCATATATTATAGCTTCAAGAATGGAAACTAAGGTATTAGACAATGGATCACATTATTCTAGAATTTAGAATTGTGATGGAAGAAATTTAGTGCAATTTTTTATAGTGAAGCCAGAGCATGAAAGACATCGAGATCAACTGCGAGAAGTACCTCTAGACACTGAAGAGGCCTTCTAGGATTTCTAAGAGGCACACGTGGAGCATGGAGATCCACGGATGCAGGTATCTTATTTATTACTACATTCTCCAATGTATAAAAGAATGATTGTAGAATTATGGATTTGACTAAGTGTGGTATTTTAAGTTTTTAAGATATTGATATATTAGACTCTAAATATAGAGTTAAATTAAAGAAAATTGAAAAAAATCTAAAGATAAAAGGGGTGCTTTTGAAAGATGAGGCTATTTCAGGGATGGTGGTAGAAACAGATTTTGTAGGAAATATTTTGCAATAGTTGAAAGGTCTAAATAAAGGAATGGGTGCAAGAGACAATAATGATATTGTGGTGGAAATTCATGATCAAGCTCTATATGAAGAAATAAAATAATTTGTGAAAAACAATGCTAAAGAAATTAACAATTGCATATTCAGAATTGAAGCACAAATGATTACAAAGTACAAATTAGTGGCAAAGAAAATTAAACCTGTAGCTATACAATTGCTTGAAGATTCCAAAGATCATGTAAAAAAAGCTGAAATGGAACCAAGGCTAATGAATCTAGAGAGAATCGGATATCGATTTATGAAAGAAACACTCAAGAAGTTGAAGGTTGGAGGGGATGAATTCTTGATTGAACTTAAAAGATTTTTTTTTTTTTTAATATGCTTTTTAAACATGGAAAGTCTTTTACATCAAAATCTAATGAAATAGGATGTATCCATCTAAACATAGTGGCACCAATGGTGATCTTTATAGTTCCACATTCTATGGGATTTAAAATCCATTCCGGTTCCAAAAGCTCACCTCTCAAAATTAATTGAGTTGCTGAAAGAAAAAATAGAAATGGAAATCCTTGAACCTTCTATGGGACCATATTCCAATCATTGGTTTACAGTGCCAAAGAAAATAGGGGCATTAAGGTTTATTCGAAGATATGCAATGTTAGCGATTCTTATTAGAAATAAAGATACGATTAAATTGTGAATAAATTGGTGAGGCTTTTGGGCCATGCTATTTATTCAATTGGAGATTTGTATTCGAACTCGTCGGTTTGATTGGCGTGAAGCGAGGATTTAAGCTTCTGATAAAGACTCCTTTAGATTTGATTGAATATGCATTCTGCTCCAAGACACAACTCGGTCATATGTACCGTCTGATGAATCGTCCTCAAAAACCCCAACCAGTAAAAAAGACTATACCATTTATAGATGATATTCCAATCAAAGGTTATAGAGAAGAAATAAAAGATGTGACTATAGAAGCGGATGGCTATAGAATATTTGTAAAACAACATATCAAGGATATAGAGAGGATTTTGAAAAGATTAGAGGAGGTGAATTTAACTCTATCCATTGATAAATCCAAATTTGGAGTTGAAAAAATTATAATTGTAGGCCATTTGTATGGAAGCTATGGAAGAAAGCCAAATCCAGATAAGGTAGATGTCATTTTACAAATGAAAGCTTGCAATAATATGAGTGAGGTAAGAAGATTTCTTGGAACATGTGTTTTCTATCAAATTTGGATACCTCATTTTGCTCATGTAGCGGAGCCTATATACAAACTTTTAAAAAAAGAAAATAAAATTATATGGGGCATAGAGCAAGATAAGGCTATGGAGGATTTAAAAGAGATTTTAAGATTTCTACCAGCTCTAAGATAAGTGAATTATGAAAATGATAGACTTGTGATAGTAACAGTGGATACTAGTTCTATTGCCATAAGTTGGATTGTTAGACACGATAATGCCAACAAGAATCGATTTGCTATTAGATATGGAGCAAGAATCTTGACAGAGCGCCAGAGGACATATCTACAAGTGAAAAGAGAATTGTGGGGTGCAATTACAATATTTGAAAGAATAATTGAAAGAATTATTCTTTTGGAAAAAAAATAAACCTTCCCTCATATGATTCTGCCTCAAAAGATATGGAAAAAGTTCTATCTTTTGAGGCAGAATCATATGAGGGAAAGGTTGAAAGATATTGACATTTATTTGAGCACCCTTAGAAAATTGCAAGATTGATTAAATAAGATTTTTAAAGAAATCAGGCAATATTCATATGGATATTTTCTACAAGATGGGCTTCTTTGGAAAAAACTAAAAAGAAAGGATGGAATGCTATTGCGGATAGTTGGAAATGCATGCACCAAAGCTCAAGTTTTGAAGGAATTTCATGATTCACATTGGGCTCGGCATCGAGGAATTTAAGCTATATATACAAAGATCAAGGAGCGATATTGGTGGAAGGATTTTTATAAAGATATAGAGAATTTTGTGGGATTGTGCTTTGAATGCCAACTTCAATCCAAAATCAAATATTGTTGTAAACTTCACCTAACTTATCTTCTTTCTATTCACTTCTAGTGGATAATTGATTTGGTAGTAATATCAATTGGATAATGGAATATAAAATATTTGGTTCTGGCATGAGAAGAATTATCAAATTATGTTGAAGGTAGGGCCTTAAGAACCAAACAAATAACTAGAATATTTTGATTTATCCTTAAGAATATTTTTAGTTGCTATGGATGTATTGGAAGAATGAGGGCTGACAAAGGAGAATTAGGTAGTGTTGAAGCTAAAAGCTTTTTGGAAAGATATGGAGTGAAACTAAAATTAACCATTGTATATAATTCAAAAGAAAATGGAAAGAGTGAAAAAGGCCACCCATCAATCATACATGTATTAGTTAAAGCTTGTAAAGGCAATTCAAAAGAATGGCTAAGGCTACTACCATTTTTTTTATGGGCCGATATAACCACCCATAGTATGGTAACATGATACATGCCAGTTGAATTAATGTTAGATCAAAAGTCCATTATGTTAGCAGAAGAATCTATGCCTACATAGTTATTTTTATCTTAAAAAGATGGCATATCTCGTGAAAGACTTTTGGAACTCAGGATCCAACAAATTGAAAGATTATCAGAAGACTACCAGTTGGCACTAGACAGGTTGAAAGCAGCAAGACTAGAAAACAAAACAAGATTTGATCGCACTCATCAATTGCATTTGAAACCAATCTTGGAAGGTGATTGGATAGTAGTTTATGACAATACTTTGGACCACCAACATAATACGCAAAGAAAGTTTTTTTGGAGATAGTTTGGATCGTATATTGTTGTAATTGCACATGACAATGGAACTTACTCACTTCGAGAATTAGATGGAATATCCATCTGAATTCTAATAGCAAGAAAACAAGTGAAAGCTTTCTGAAGAAGAAATATAAATTGTCTACCTGAAGATTTTGAAATATATGTGTCTGACAAGCAATAGAACCAAGAAAATAAAGAAATTCAAGAGAAAGACAAATAAGATGAAGGATGAATGGTAGCACATGGTGGAGGATGTGTAAGTTTAGAGGAGATGGATGTTGTGAAGTAAATATATTTATATATAGAAATCTTGCTTAATTTTCTTTTTTTAAAAATTTTATTAAGTTTTTTCTTTCTTCTTAACAATCTATATTTTTTAACAGTTTTGGAAAAGTTTTCTCACTTTCTTTCTTTTTTTTTTGGCTAAATTTTTATTTTATCTTTAATCTTAATTTTAACTTTGATTTAGCCTTGAAAACTTCTTTTATTTCTTTTATCTTTTTTCAATCTTAGATTTTAGTAGATTCAGGGTTATATTTGTAGATATAAGGAGTTTTGACTTTGAAGTTGAATTTAGGATTTTATTGAGGATAAATAGAAGTTTAGATATCAATATTTAGTTGCCATTAATAGTACTGACTTGGAGAATTAGATTTGGTATTTTTATAACTTTAAACTATTAGTTGTTGACTTGGACTTTCAAGATCTTGGTTGTGACTTCTTTGACGAATTTAGAAGAAAAGAGGACAAGGATTTTTTAGCAAGTCCAGAGACATATTCAAAGAAAGCTTCTTCTTATCATAAGTTTAGGTAGTAGAAACACATGATTTGGAGCTTAGATGAGAGAATTGTGATTGTTTGAACTTAGGCTACTAATATGATACCTATTATCACTTTTCTAGGTATATTAGGAGTTTTAAGATACTAATAAGAAATCAAAAAGTTGGATTAAAAACTAGACTTTAAGTTAAATATTTTACATCCAAGGATTGATAGAAATGAATCTAAAATAAGTGAGATATAGCTAGTTAAAACTAGCAAACTAAACTAGGATTTTGAAAAAGTTAGATAAATAGAAGGATTTGCTTTAAGCTAGAACTTGAGTTTCAAGATTAATTTGAAGCTCATTTTTTGTGTACATATTATTTATACTATAAATAATCTATGTCGAAAATCTCATATCAATTGAGACTTTGATTAGAGAGAAATAAAAAATTTTGTTCTCAAGCATCTAGGGTTTTGATTTTTGAAAGTATATGTTAAGGATTTGGTAATATCAGTCGTTTGGCAATGATTTTGGATTGGATATTTTGTGTAATGATGATCAATAATGTAAGTTTAATGATCCCAAATTTTGAGCTTATTTTAATAGCTAGATCTAAAAATATGAATTTTTAAGTTTCTAGTTTGGATTTGACTTTCAAAAGTACCTGCCAAGGATTTGGTGATACCAGTCATTTGGCAACAAATTTGGAGTAGAAATTTTATGTAATGATGATCAAGGATGTAAATATTATGCTTCCAAATTTTAGCTTATTTAAACAACTAGATCTCAAAATATGAATTTTCAAGTTTCCAATTTGGTTTTGGCTTTTAAAATCACCTGCTAATATTTTAGTGATATCTAATGATTGATAATGAATTCACAGCTCAAAACTTTTGTGACAATGATCAAAAGTACGAAATTTGTATTTCCAAATTTTGAACTTATTTAAATGATTGGATGTGAAAATATGAATTTTCAAGTTTCTGGTTTGGTTTTGACTTATAAAATTATTTGCTAATATTTGATGATATCTGATGATCAAGAATGAACTCACAGTTGAAATTTTTTGTGAAAATAACTAAAGAAGTGAATTTTGTATTTCCAAAGTTTGAACTTATTTAAACGATTGGTTCTGGATTTATAAATTTTTATGCTTCTAGTTTGTTGATTTATTACACACATGGTTTTGTTACTACAAAAAGAGAAACTTAAGAAAGTTTGTGCATATTAGATCCAACTTGACTGTAAAGAAGGACCTTACGTCTATCCAAAGCAGACTTTTACCACGACAATGGTCCCTATTGTAACTAGACAATTTCATTTTCTGACATGTTGTCTTCTTTGACAGTCATACTCTTCATTTTGTAATTGTATTATTTTTTTGGATAATGTTGATAACTGTGCTTAGGTTCTCTACAACATAAACATAATCTTTCTTGACGACGCCAAATCTTTTCTTATTCAATAAGATGTTTAAAACGTACTGCATCAATTTGCATGTCTTTTACTTCCGAATGTATGTTTTGTGAGGACGTTGATATTGTCATTAAATAATAATGTTGAGGCTCCTTTGTATGAGTCTTGGATCAAAATCTAAAAAGTTGATTATCACACTTTGTAGCAAAATCAATTGTTTGACTCAATATTTGAAGATCGAATAAATTGAGCATTAATTTTTTTACCTCATATTGAAATCCGTAGAAAAATTGGTTGATGAATGCAGCATCATTCCACTTGATATCTGTCGCTAGTTGTTGAAATTGTAAAGCATATAATAACACTAATCAATTGTCTTGTCATAGGATGTGAATCTTGTTGGTTGCAACACGGATTGCATCATGTTTTCCATACATAGATCAAATTTTTGCTAAAAATATCTCCAAATTATCCAATATTGGATCACATCATTTAAAAAAAGATAAAAATCTCGATAAAGCAAAATCCGAAAGTAATATTCTAATAAACCTAACTTGAGATCCTTGCGTAGGATAACTTTGAGGTTGAAGTTCAATTACCAATTGTTTGTGATTGACAAATCCTCAAAACTTAGATCTTATACCACTAAACTTCTCAAGCAAACTAATTTTTGGTTCTCTAATGTTTGAATGGTACTCCATCATAGGTGAGATAGTATGGTTTGGTGTAGATATTAACGTAGCTTCAACCATCTCTATATCTTCACTTTTTGTTAATCTTGTTGCTCTTTGTAGTGGTAAATTCACTTGATGCATTGCAAGCATTAACTCTTTGTTTTTGTATTTAAACCATTACACTCTTCATTTCTATAAGCTCTACAATGATAATATAATAGGAAAGAAGGTGTCTATTCTCACTTCAAAAAATGTAAAATAACACACTCAAAAGAAAAAATTTTAGAAACAATATCAGTTGTGACTAAATTATATTACACTGAAAACTTTCTAATATGCTTATGTCTTATGAAGAAAGGACCAATCCACTCTTAATCGAGAAAGACAAAGCTACGATATTATAAGTGTACTCTTGTAGCAGATCTATCAGAACCCGAAGAACTTAGTGAAAACAAATAAGCATATGAAACTTATTAAGAAGAATAAAAAAATAGAAGTAAGGAAGTATGTGTATTAAAAGAAACTAGAATAGCTATTGCCACAAAACAAGAAAACTATAGACTCTTAAAACTGGACTAGAAGCAAGAAAGGACTTGATAAAAGTAAAGAAGGCTTCACTCTTGTCTCTATTTATACTATCTATCTAAGAGCTACATGGCAATATTCTATAGGACCTCTTACACATGTCTAATTTGTAAGACACGTGTCAAACTTGCACAACAAGTTTTTCACATGTGCGCCACGTACTTGGCTTGTTCCGCAAGCTATCAACATGTGCGACACATGGCTAGCTTGTTCCACAAGCTACTAACATGTGTACCATGTGGCTAGCTTCTTGACCAAGTTTCTAACCTACCAATCACCTATAGACATGTATAGAGGTGATTCCGCATCTACAAAGCTTCTAGGAAGCTTTTCTATCAAAAATTATCTAATCAATTTATTTTATCTACTTCAATTGGTTTATATTAATTATGTAATTACTGGAGTAAATCTTATGTCCGTGACACATGCACCTCATTGAGAAAACTAGAATTAATAGGTACTAATGTAATAGTGGCGCGAAGGCAAAATTGCTCCGATTTAAATAAAGTTGTATATTATTAATCAAATATTGCCTCCGCTATTTTTAATACAAGATATGATCTCCTCAATAGAGCATCAAACAATCCTTATTGCTTCCCAAGGCAATAAGTGATGACAAAGTTAAATCAAGATAACAACATATTCCATCGAGCTTGGCTACAATTAATAATTTGAGCTAACATAAAATATTCTAAGTTCTTGTGATCTATATATATAGTCACAAGATGCATTGCTCTTTCAAAAAAATAATGCTATTCTTGAAAAGAATCCAGAATGGCAAGAAGCTCCTTATCATGGATTTCATAATTAATTTTGGTAGCAAAGAACTTTCAAGAATAAAATATAATATGGTAGAATTTATTGTCTATACCCATTTGTGAAAATACGACCCCTAGTGCAAAATCTAAAGCATCAATCTCCAAATAGAATGCCTTTATAAAGTCTAGATGCACCAATATTGGAGCTTTAATAAATCTTGTCTTGAGGTCTTAGAATGCCTTTTCTGCTTGAGGTCCCTATTCTAACTTGTTCTTACATGTCAATCGAGTAAGAGGGGTAGCAACTTGAGAGTAATTTTTGATAAAGATTCGATAGATGTTAACAAATCCAAGAAAATATTGAACGTCTCTCATAGTCTTTGGAATGGCCCATTGCATAACGACCTCTACCTTCTTTGGATCCATTATCAAATTTTCAGTAGATATGATGTATTCCAAAAATTCCATCTTAGATTGGTGAAATACACATTTTTTTAGTTTGGCATATAAACATGTATCCTACAACTTTTATAATACTAACTTAATATGCCCCTCATGTTCCTCTAAATTTAGAGTAGATCAAGATGTCATTAAGATAAATCACTATAAACTTATCTAAATACTTTCAAAAGATGTCATTTATTAAATGCTGAAAGATAGCGGATACATTTGTTAGTCCAAAAGGCATGACATTATATTCAAAATGTCTATACCTTATCCAAAATGCAGTCTTCCATTCATCTCCTTCTTTGATTTGTACTAGATTGTATGCTCCATGAAGATCTATCTTAATATAGATTTTTGTTTGGCCAAGTTGTTCCAAGAGTCATGAAATTAAAGGTAGTGGATAACAATTTTTTATCGTTGTTTTATTCAATCTCTAATAATCAACGCACATATGTAAAGAACCATTCTTCTTCTTTACATAAAAAATATAGGTACACTTGTTAGAGACTTTGAATGCCTAGTGAAAATCTTTGCAAGATTTTCATCAATATAATCTTTCAATACCAAAAGTTTATTTTAAAAAAAGATTATAGATTGGACCAAAAGGTGGTTGCATTCCTTCTTGAAGATTTATAACAGAATCATATGGTCGGTGCTCTGGCAATATATCAGCATTCTTTTTTTAAAAAATACCTTAAAATTTATTATATTGCTCTAGAATACTTACCAATGAAGTCATATCTTCTTTAATTGGAGTCACATAAATAAAAAATGGTATACCTTTTTTGGCCAATCTTTTGAAAGTCTTTGCTTCAATAAATAAAGATTTATCAATCCGTGGCTTTTTACAAATTTTTACAAGGATCTTTATTGAAAATGTTACTCTTTGCGACTTCTAATCTATAAATGGATTATGCTTTTTCAACCAAGATAGCTTGAAAATAAGAAGATTTGAAGGAGTCTTAATAATATTGAACACAATCTGGCTTCTATGATCTTTGAACAACACTTCTATAGATGTGGTTTCATGGGTGACACTATTAGAGGATAAAGGTCATCTATCTATTATCTCTATATGAATAGGCTTGGATTTCTGTACTAGAAGAATTTTATAAAGTTTAGTGAATGCCTCATCTACAAAACAAGCAAATACCTCCGAATCTATTGAAGTGATTGTTTAAAGCTTCTGAGGGCCAAAATACAAAAAGATTGTAAAACAACAAGCAAATTGAGCAAAAAGAGAGGAACTTGAATAGTTTTGAATTGTCGGATTGTCCAATTGCACGGTCCCTACTGTAGTTGAACATTGTCATTTTTTTACACAATTATATACTTAATTTTAGTAATGTATCGATTTTGTTTTTTTTGAGCAATTGTTAATCTTATGGTCTTTCTTATCAGAATACAAGTATAGACCTTTTTTCATTTGATGCTTTTTTTCTTGTAGACTAAGAGATTTAAATTATACTACATCAAATTGTATATCTTCTACTTCTGAGTGTAAATTCAAAATGCTTGTTGATATAGCAAGGGTATGTCAAATTACATATTGTCTTATTGAAGTCTATGAACGTTGATCTTGTCGACATTGAAATAATCAATTATCACATTTTACGGCTTGGCTAATGGTTTTATTAAGCAATTATAGATCCAACAGCGACAATAACAAACCTTTCACATCATCTCTTAATCTCTAATAAAATTGGCTCATTAAATCTTTTTTGTTCCAATTGATGTTACATACTAATTGCTTAAAATTGGATGCATAGATTGATGCAGAATGCGTCCCTTGACGTTGTCATGGTAGAGAGAATTTGCCTCAAGAAAGCACTGAGCTTCTTGTTGCCACTAATTATTCAATCAAGATCCAAGTATAACAAAACCTCCAAATTTATATAAAAGATTTCTTTATAAGGCTATTACATTCAATACATAAGTCTTATTTTATCAAACCACTCAAAACATAACAAATGCTCTAAAACCCTCATTCCTCCGTAGGAAGGGAATTTTTCTTGAATTTCAATAATCTATAACTTTTAATCCAACTATCTAAATCCACTTCAAATTTATATGAAGTAGTGATGTATTCTTCACAACTACCACCACAAATTTCAATTGTTGATTCATTACCAATCTTTAGATATCACCAAAATCCTAGCAGTAGCTTCAAATCCTTGTTTACAAACACCTGTGTACTAAATTCTTTATATGTCACAATCTAAAAGTCCAAATGCTATAAAACTTTGATCTATAGCTTCTTAGCATAATAATCCACCTTCTTGAAAAGTTTGAAATAGAAATTCGTCTAGAAACTCAAGATATGGCAAATCCCATCACTATCAACAAAACGGCCTACTTACTACCTTGGAATTCAATTTGCTGTCTTTGACTCCAAATATCTCCTTCTTCACAACTTTAAATGTAGAAATTCTTCCACATTAAGTGTAGAGCTTAAAATCACCTCTCTAGCTGCACCTCTCAATCTCCAAGAGCTCTCATAAAACTCCTTCAATCTTCAAAAGAGTGACATTAGATACAATTTGTACACCTTAATTTCAAGCGCCTACTCTTCCCTCATTCAAACTCCAAATCCCTCGATTTTTATACCAAAATTGTAGCCCAAAAAACAAGCTTTCTAACCCTAGTCTTTGATTTTCTAATAGCCTCCTTGAAGTTGCCGAAACTCTTGTTCTTGTTGTGGGCAGCCTCCTCAAAGCCTATTGGGCATGACCATTGACCAATAGGAATGAAGAACTTCATCCCTTGTCTTCATTCATTCATTCTTTGTCTTCATCCTTCCAAATAAACCTCTTAATAGTTTAATTGTTCATCTTTAGGCTCCAACCTTCTTTCAAGGCTTCATACTAAATATTTAGATTCTACATAATTTAAATCCGATAACCAAACTAAGTAAAAATCTAAAATAAAGTTTCTTACACCAACTCCCTTTAATTTACTTTACTAACCATTCTAATACATATCTAAACCTATAAACATATTATGCATTTTAAGTGGATTTTACATACTGTAAACAATTACAGTACGATAACGTAATGTTCAGATCTTAGCTCTTCTTCAATGAGCCTTGTCATATTTTCCAAATGCTTTTACAAATACTTCCATGAAAACTTCAAAGTTGGCCAAAATTGGTGATCTTTTTTCAAATAAGGGAGCAAACTATGATAGTGCTTATCTTATAAGCAAGGTACCAATCAATCCAACCCATGATTCTTCTATCGGATAAATATTATGTTATAGAACTTTTATCAATCAAATTTGATTGACAAATCCTCGGAACTTTGAATGCATACCATCATATTTCTTTGAAAGATTAACTCAAGGCTCCTTATATTATTGAATAAGTAGATTTTGTTTACGTAGTATAGGTAGTACTGCATCTTCAAGTATAAAAATTGGAGGTGGATGTAGTATAGATTGTGGTACTCTAGATGTTACATTATTAGAAATTTTTACAACAACTCCTTTAATTTCTACAATCCTAATAGATAAAGTAGTAAGAACACTTATAATGGCATCTAATTTGGATTTGAAAGATTTGATCATACTAATGTCTTGACTTCGAGCCATTGTAAAAGAAATGAATCTATATAAAAATAATATCAGTTTATAAGAGGATAATCTACAACTTCTAAAATGCTTTAAAATCTTTAAAAAAAAAAGAATGATCTATTCTCTCACAAGAGGAAGAAAGCTCCAATATTGCAATGAAAAAAATATCAGTTTAGATGAAGGTAATCTACAACCTCTAAAAAACTGGTATATCTTTGAATAGACAGATAATCTACTCTCTAACAAGAAGGATTCAACTCTGATATTGAAGATGAGGTGAGTCTTGAAAAACTATCAAAGATACAAGAATTATGAATAAGAGACTTGAATTAGGACAAGCTTTCAAGAAGAAACCAATAAGAACTTGAATTAACGACATGAATATACAAACAATATCAAGAAAAATGAATTAGAACTCCAAGAGATGTGTTATCAAGATTGAAGAACTCTTCAACCTTGACCCCTATATATAATCATATCTAGGATGCTTTCTAAGTAGCTTCTATTAAGCTAAAAAGCTTTTGGAACAACTTCTACCAACTGGTAAGCTTCTTGAGCTCCTTCTACTAATTAGGAAGCTACTTAAGCTCCTTCCACTAACTGGAAAGCTACTCGAGGTCCTTCCACTAATTGAGAAGCTTCTTGAGCTCTTTCTACTAACTAGAAAACTTTTCAACTAACTTTCATCAATTAAGAAGCTTCTAAAATATTCTAGAAAGTTTTGTAAACCTCTAAAGTGTATGTTCCTAAGATGGTCAATATTTCTACAAAGAAGAAGGAAATTCTAAAGGAAAAAGAAAAGACTCCTGCTTATAAGTTTCAATCAGATATTGAGGCTATTATAGATTTGATGAAGGTATTAGAAAAATGGATTTTAGGAAGAAAGGTCAAATTTATAATTGGTGAAATCTTGGAAATTGCAAAGTATGAATTTTATAAAGTTATTATTGATACAATAAAGAAAAAATAGCAATCTATAGGAGATATTATGACACCAAATACAGAAGGAACAAAAACAATGATAAATAATATAGATGAAGAAGATGAAATGCAAGTTTTAGGAGATGTTTCATGAGTTGGACTTACAAAAGAAAGAAATGGAATTCAACCATCTAGTCATTATTCTTGAAATCATTGGACAAAGGATACTATAGAAATTCTAGTAATATTAAGAGATTTGGAAGAACCAACTATAGTATTAAATGATTATGATTTTGAAATCAATTTGATATCAAAAGAGTTATATAAAAAGAAAAAAATAGCCTATTAATATTAAACATGGATAGATGATAAGATCAACAAACAATTCAAAGAAAGATTTATATAGAGCTTGTTCAAATATCAAGGTGATAATAAAAGATGTTATGCATAAATAATATTTTTTCATATGAGATATGTCTATATATCCTATTATATTGGGACAACCATATATTACTATCATACAAATGGATACAGAGATAATAGATGATGGTTTAGCCTATGCAAGAATAAAAAGCCCAGATGGAATAAAAATAGTTCAATTTTTAATTATTTGTGATAATCATGAAAGAAATCATAATAAGTTGAAAAAGAAGCCATTATCAAATGAAAATTTTGAAGACCTTGACGGTTTTTATCACACACCATTATAAAGTGGGATTACAATGGATTAGGGAAAGAAATGCTCTTGCTTAGTTTAATAAAGAAGACATTATCTATTAGACTTATTGGATTGAGACAAGATTGTGTATTGTCTTTTAAGACTATTAACAAGATGAAAAGGATAGACAAATATTGTATTAAGAATATAGAGCAAATCTTGAAATAAAATAGAGAATTGATTGAAGATGAATTTATTTCAAGAGCATTTGAAGAAGTTGGATTTGTAGGTACTATGGAAGAATTAAATTATTTGTTGCAATATGGATTATAAAGAATTAATAGAATTATTAATGTATGTTCAAAAAAATATTATCATAAAATTCAAAGATTTATAAAAAATTTAAGTCACCAAGAGGTACATATTGAAACTAAATATAAATCAGTGGAAAAAAGGTTAAACCAATGGTTTTGCTATTACCATCGGATTATGGAAAAAAAGTGAAGGGAGCATCTACACAACCAAATTTAAAGGATCCTAGGAAGATAGGATATGAATTTACAGATACTACATTAGATGGATTAAAGGTTGGATGTGATAGATTTTTGAAAAAATGTGAAGAAGAATATTTTAGAGAGATGTTTTCACAACATGAAGAGGCTTTTATATTTGAAGCAAATGAAATCAAATATATTGATCCAAATATTGCCTTGAAAGAATGATCTTAATAGAGAGGAGCTTCTAGCATTACGGATTCAACAATTGGAAAGAAGACCTAATAATATTGAAATAGCAATTGGAAAATTGAAAGAAGCAAGGAAAAAACATAAGAAAAGATTTGATAAAATGCATTGACTATGGCCTAAAAAAATAAAAGAAGGTGATTAGATATTGGTCTATAACAATAGTTTGGATAATTAATATAGTACATAATAAAAATTCTCTAAGTATTGGTTTGGACCATATATTGTAATAAAGGTCTATGAAAATGGAACATACTATTCACGGGAGCTTGATGGAACAAAATTGAAGTCACCTATAGAAGGCAAGCAAGTCAAATTATTCAGACAAAGAAGAATATGTATATATTTTAATGAAGAATAAAATTTATTAAGGGATATTGAAACAGAAGAGGAAGAACAAATTAAAGATTAAGAATTAGAATAAGATGAAGAGTGTCACATATTGATATATTAAAGAAAATTTGGCGCATGTTGAAGGATATACAGATTTAAGGGGGGCACATATCGTGTAACAATATGGCCATTAGATGAATAACAAAAAAAGAATGATCATAATATATTGGAGCTCAAATGAAATATTTTAATTAAATATCTTAAAATTATAGATAATAGGTAAGAAAGTAAAAAAAGATTAAAAAAATTAATGTTGCTTTTTGTCAAGGACATGAATTAGAAAAAGATGTATAATCTAATGAAAACTATATCAAAGTAAAGTCACAAAATAAGAATAAGAAAGTATGTATATTCAAAGAAAAATTGGAATGGCTATTGCCAAAGACTGCAAATATGAAGACTCTTAAAACTAGACTAAGATCAGGAAAGGAGTTGACAAGAGTGAAGAGGGCTTCACTCTTGCCTCTATAAATACTATCTAACTAAGAGCTACATGGCGATATTCTATAGGACCTCATATACGTGTCTAATTTGCAAGACACATGTCAAATTTGTACGACAAGTTTTCCACATGTGCGCCACGTACTTGGCTTGTTTTGCAAGCTACCAACATGTGTGACACCATTCACAAGCTAGCATGTCTTGTCCATGTGGCTAGCTTGTTGACCAATTTAATCTACCCTATAGACATGTATAAAGGTGATTCCGCGTCTATGAAGCTTCTAGGAAGCTTTTCTATCAGATATTATCAAATCAACTTATTTTACCTACTTCTATTGGTCTATATTACTTAGATAATTTATTAGAATAAATCTTATGTCCGTGATATTATTCCCCCTTCTAAGGACGAGTTCCACGAAGAGCAGTGATTATATGTTTGGAAAGAAGTCAGGATAGTTTGATTGTGCTTGCCATACTCTGTCTTTGTTCCTTTTCAAAGGTAGTTGATAGGTCCTTTCTAGCCATCGATAATGTCTCATATTAGGGCGAGAACACCATCCTATTATTTGATCATTATTGAGGCTTTCATAACTTCCTTCAAAGAAAATGTTAGGAACACCATCAGTAGTAGTTCCTACGTCTAAAAGTATCACCAAATATCAAGAGTCTCTTCCAAGGTCGTGATACCAAACACGTTGTATTTTGCCATCAATTCAAGGAAGGACATGTCATTCTTGAGGGTCTTCATCTCTATTTCGTCATCTTGAAGGTTGTGATAGTCGTAATGTCTGGTCCAATAAATCAACAAATGATGGCTCTCGAGCTGAATTTGCTAGTTGTTGATCCTCTATCTCTTTAGCACAAACAAATTTAAAGAAATGACAAACAATGATAAAAAGTAGGATGAAACCTCTATAGAACCTGTTTTGCTTTATAGCAGAGATTTTCTTGATTCTTCAACTTGGATTTGACGGATGTCATCGACGAAATGTATTGACTTTTATTGATGTATTTGTTAGATTCTTTGATGGCTCCTATGTGCAATCACTAATATCGTATCCGTTGTTATATGACGTGGCCTTCTATCTGAAAATACACTGGGTACTTGGCTGTGGAGATTTTATTTGAAACTTGATGGCAAAAATAAAAAAGGTGGTCTATCCTCAATAAAAAGGACATATAATACAAAAATATCACCAAAGAGAAGTTATGTAAATGAACCCTCTTGTATTCAAGTAAGTTTGTACAAAAAGGGTTCAAATTTCCACAAAAATCCTTCAAAACTTTATTCACCCGCAAGGACTTATTTCTTGCTAAACTTTAGAGTCCAATAACTCTTAATCCAACTATTCAATTTCTATAAAATTTAGTTCAAAGTGTAGATAATCTTCTTAAGTTTCACCAAAAGAAAAATCAATTGTAAATTCATTTTCAATTGTCTGATATCTCAAAACCCCTAGCAAGTACTTAAAACCCTAGCTCAGAGACACCTGAGCACTATTTTCCTTATATCATACAAACCCACAATCCAAATGCCACAAAATTTTTGCTCATAGTCTTGTGACATAAATATATACACTCTTGAAAGTTTTGAGCCAAAAATCTATGAAGTTGTCTAAGTTATAGCTCAAAATGTAACCACTATGTAAGCAGGTTACCTATTGCTCTTAAGTTTGTAAGCACTAACTTCAACTCCAAATATCTCCTTTAGTCTAGCTTGGATTTTATCAAGCTATCCAAAAAAAATAAAGCCGTAAAAGTGTTCTCTCTAGTCCAAGTTGCCGATCTTTGATTGCTCTTTCTTTGCGCGAGTTATACCCAAAAGAGTGACAGTAGGTCTAAAATCAACACCTTAACTTTGGGCGCCTATAACTTCTTCATAAAAAGTGCAAATCACACAAAATTTGCACCTAAACCAGATCCAAAAACCTAAACCTTATGATCCTAGCCTCTGATGTTCGACTCCTTTCGAAAAACAAACCCTAACTCCTAATAAACCCTCGGGCAGCCTCCTTGAAGCCCATTGGGCGTGATTTTTGGCAAATTAGAATAGAGATTTCTATCATCCACCTCTTTTCATCCACATAGATGGCCAAACTACCCTTTTTACACTAAAGACCCTTTTCTAACCCTTCTTCTTATAAGATTTACATACTTGGTGCTTTAAGCACTAAATAAAAGAAGTAAATTAAGATCTTAAGGATCACCAATGTCTAACAAAGGTGACTTAAGATATACAAAAGTTACTATCAATATAAAATCAACTTCAAAAGTCACTAGTAAAAAAAAAAAAAGGTTGTATAAGTCTTATTAATAATCTTTTTAATAGAACCTTTCTAAATTAGCAACCTAATCACATCCTATAACCAATAAAAGTCCACTGATATGGCTCTCATTTAGCTATATAGTAGATTATACATTGAATATACATATATAATTTTTTCACATAGTAGCCGAACCACAACACGACACCGTGCCAATGCACAAGATATTCTAGTCGATTTTGGCATTGTCTTGAATCTAAAATCTCATCAACCTCGAATTCTTCATCGTTGTCCACTTCTACAAGAGGCAGTAGTATTTGTCTTCTTCCTTGTATATCCATTGTCTTGTATGGCTTAAGTAGTGACACGTGGAATACATGATGGATCTTCATGGACTCTGGTAGATGTAATCAATATGCAACTAGATTGATTTGTTTAGAAATAGGAGAAGGTCTAAGCTACGATAGTCCAACTTATCACAAGGACAAGTAGTCTTGATATTGCGATGAAGTAACCGTACCTTATCCCCCACGTTTAATTGTGGTTGTTCCTTGTGATATGCATCTGTATTTGTTTTCTGTCATTCTTGAGCTTCTTTTAATTGCACCTTCATTATTGCATGTAGCTCTGACAAACGATTTGCCAAATCTTCTGCTACTAGATTATCAACTTTTGAAAAGTGAAAAGCATCGAATCATGGGTGGTAACCATAATTGGCGAAGAAAGATGTTTGTTGCATAGAAGAATATATTGTATTATTATAAGCAAATTCTGCCAATAACAAAAGAGTTGTTCAATCATCTTATTGGTAGTTGATGGTACACTTTAAGCACTACTCTAAGACTTCGTTCATGCGCTTTGTTTGTCCATCAATTTGAAGATGAAAAGCTGAAGATAACTTTATATCCACTTTTAAGATCTTGAAAAGGGTTCTCCAAAATCTTAACACAAATTGAATTCTCCTATCTGATATAGTATCCTTGAATAATCCATGATAGCAATAGATATTATCAATGAAAAGCTTAGCTGTTTCTTTACTTGTAATAAATTTTGTGCATGGCACAAAATGTGCCATCTTGGTGAACCAATCTACTATCACAAATATAGAGTCATAAGATCTTGAGTTTAGAAAATCTGTGATGAAATCCATAGAAACAGAAAACTATGATTGTTTTGGAATTGGTAATGGTTGAAGAAGTCCAAAAAATTGATGACAAGGAGTCTTTGATCTTGAGTAGATATTACATGATCTTTGACTGCTTTCCACACTTGAGGCCACCAAAAATCTCTTGATATAAGTTCCAAAGTCTTGTTATATCCAAAATATCTTGCCACTAGAAAATCATGATGTCCTTGAAGAATACGTTGTTGTGAAGTAAATACATCCATATATAGAAACCTAACTTAACTATCTTTTCTTCAAAATTTTATTAAGTTCTTTCTTTCTTCTTACCGATCTAAGTTTTTATATAGTTTAGGAAAAATTTCTCACTTTCTTTCATTTTCTTTGGTTAAATTTTTACCTTATTTTTAATCTTAACTTTAACTTTGATGTAGCCTTGAAACTTTCTTTTATTTCTTTTATCTTTTTTCCAATCTTAGATTTTAGTAGATTTAGGATTATATTTGTAGATATAAGGAGTTTTGACTTTGA
Source organism: Physcomitrellopsis africana (assembly GCA_036785485.1). NCBI lineage: Eukaryota > Viridiplantae > Streptophyta > Bryopsida > Funariales > Funariaceae > Physcomitrellopsis > Physcomitrellopsis africana. The sequence continues at coordinate 1,823 of JAWRVF010002003.1, read as the reverse complement.
GGTTGAATTTAGGATTTTACCAAGGATAAATAGTAGATTTGGATGTCAATAGTCGGCTACCATTAATAGTGCTGACTTGGAGGATTAGATTTGGGGTTTTTATAACTTTAAACTATTAATTGTTGACTTGGACTTTGAAGACCTTGGCTGCGACTTCTTTGACGAGCTCGGAGGAGAAGAAGACGGGGTTTTTTGGCAAATCCAGAGAAGTATTCAGAGAGAGCTTCTTCTTGGCATGAGTTTAGGTGGTAGAAACATAGGATTCGGAGCTTAGATGAGAGAGATATGCTTGTTTGAACTTAGACTACTAATATGACATCTACTGTCACTTTTCAGGGTGTATTAGAAGTTTTAAGATACTAGCAAGAAATCCAAAAGTTGGGTTAGAAACTAGACTTCAAGCTACACATTTTACATCCAAGAATTGATAGAAATGAGTTTAGAATGAGTGAGATATGGCTAGTTAAATCCAGCAAACTAAACTAAGGTTTTGAAGAAGTTAGATAAATAGAAGGATTTGCTTTAAGCTAGAACTTGAGTTTCAAGAAGAATTTGAAGCTCATTTTTTGTGTACATATTACTTATACTATAAAGAGTCTATGTCTAAAATCTCATATCAATTGAGACTTTGATTAGGGAGTAATGGCAAATTTGTTCTCAGGTATCTAGGGTTTTGACTTTTAAAAGTATCTGCCAAGGATTTGGTGATATCTAACGATCAACAATGAATTCATAGCTCAAAATTTATGTGATGAGGATCAAAGGTATGAGTTATGTTTTCCCAAATTTTGAGCTTATTTGAATGGCTGGATCTTCAATTATGAATTTTCAAGTTTCGGGTTGAGATTTGACTTCTAAAAGTATCTGCCAAGGATTTGGTGTCATCTATTGATCGACAATGATTTCACAGCTCAAAAATTATGTGACAATAGTTAGAGGTATGAAATATGTTTTCCCAGAATTTGAGCTTATTTGAATGGCTGGATCTTCAATTATGAATTTTCAAGTTTCGGGTTGAGATTTGACTTTTAAAAGAATCTGCCAAGGATTTGGTGATATCTAATGATCAACAATGAATTCATGGCTCAAAATTTATGTGACAAAGATCAGAGGTATGAAATATGTTTTCCCAAATTTTGAGCTTATTTGAATAGTTGGATCTTCAATTATGAATTTTCAAGTTTCTGGTTTGGTTTTACTTATATAATTACTTGCTAATATTTTGATGATATCTGGTGATCGGTAATGAATTCACGGTTGAGAATTTTTGTGAAGATGACTAAAGAAGTGAACTCTATGCTTCCAAAATTTGAACTTATATAAATGGCTGGATTTTGATTTATAAATTTCCAAGCTTCTAGTTTGTTGATTTATTATACGCATGGTTTTGTGACTATAAAAGAAAAATTTAAAAAAGTTTGTGCATATTGGATCCAACTTGATTGTAAAGAGGGACCTTGCGTCTACGTGAAGCGGACTTTTGCCACGACAGCGTTGTCGTACTGCATTTACGTGCAGTGTATAAAAATATTAAAAATCTTGTATCTATTGTTAATATATGTGTGAGTGCCAGAGGTTATTTTAGAAGATATTATAAGCAGAGGATTTATTATTGCCACTTAGATAGTGAATTAAGATGGCTATTTGTTTTGTTCCTACCTTATTTATATCCTAGAATAGACTCTTTTGTAATTAGAAGAAAGGTAAAGGTTGTTTTACCTTTCTTGTTGACTTTTGAGGTAGAATGGACCTTATGAAGGGTAAGAAAGAAGAGCATGGGGTGAATAAGGCCCATCCAATAGGATTTGCCTGCCCATGTGGGC
>JAWRVF010002002.1:0-27747 GCA_036785485.1 Physcomitrellopsis africana | reverse complement strand
CGAAATATCAAAACCAATCGGATATGTGATAAGTTGGAGATTGAGGCCATTTATCATTTAGAAGCAAATCAATCTAATGGCTTATTGCTTAGATCTATCTCTATCTATGAAAGTATATCCAATTTTTCACGTTTCTTTATTGAAATCATATAAAAAATTAATTATTCCTAAAAGAATACAAAATCCATTACTTTTTATAGAAATTAAAAATCACATAGAATATGAAGTAGAAAAAATACGAGATTTATGAAAAAAATAGAGCAAATTAAAATATCTTGTCCATTAGCGTGGATATGATATCAATAAGCGCACATAGAAAATTTGGTAAATGTACCACAGAAGGTAGAAGAATTTCATTGTTGCTACTTTAAAAAACGTAGGCCTACATCTTATCAATAGACTATGGCTTTTTGGATATGCCTTTCTGCTTCTAACAGATATCTAATATAAAAAGAGAAGAGAGCCATGCTTAGGTCATTACTTATATATAATTATTCTTTAGAAATAGAATAGAGTTGTAGAAATTTCATAGCTATGTCAAATCTTTATATTTTTGAGAGATTTACAAAAACAAGAGTAAAAAGAACCATCTACATAAGAAGTTGGTGAACCATCATAACTTTCACAGCCATCTATGGAGCAAGATGAAGACGAAATAACTCAAGATCGAGTACAACCATATGTAGAGCCATTAGAAATAAGGCCAAATCATGCAAATTTGGATCCAAGTGTTTGAGTTTTGATGATACTACTTGAAGTTGAAAGAATGATTCTTCTTGGACTTGAAATCATATTTTCAGGATATTTTGAGGATTGCAATAAATACCAAATCCTTGAATGGGATGTCTCAACAACCGAGATGTTAGCTTGTGGCCATAGGCATTTTTTTTCTAGTATCAATTGAATCTATTAATTAAGAGTAGAGATCACAATATATTATTTTTTTATTGCAACAAATTCTTAATTTCTTACAAATGTAATTGGATCTTCACAAGTATGAGCTTATCTTGGAACTCATCACTAAAGAGGGAGGTGATGTCAAAGACATGCTTGTTGGAAGACTTTAAAATCTTTTAGAACATTCTAGAAGGTTTCTATAAATTTTTAAAACCTTCTGAAAGCCTATTAAAACTTCTTAGAACTTTTTAAAAGCTTCTTAAATCTTTTTAATTAATAGAAGTTGTTTGAGAAGCTTCTTAGTTGATGGAAGTTGCTTGAGAAGCTTCTTAATTAATAGTATATAAAGGAATCAAGGCTAAAGGATTCTTCAATCTCTACAATATATCTTTTAGAGCTCTAGCTCACCTTTGTAATGTTAATCTTGTACTCATTTGGTTTAATGTAATTCTTGTCAGTTCTTCATGAATTTTTTGTTTAGATTTCTGGTCTTTATTCTATATCCGTGACAGTACTAATGGTAGAATATAAAAACAAGATTATTGCAATCTTTGCTCACTCTTGGTTATTTTTAATATTATTTATCAAATTTAATACAAGCCATAAGCATCGATCCTACACATCCCAACATATACAAGGTTAATCTCTCTTCTTATTTCAAACTCCATTTCTAAGCTCTAAGCTTAGAATCTGATCCTTCCTACTTATTATTATATTTAGAAGATAATCTATGATTAGGTACAAACTTCTATATATATCCAAGACTCTCTTATTAGTACTCCCATACTACTTGGCCTAACCGCACTTAGTTGTATCTCTATGCCACCACTTATTACCCTCATATTAGTATGGAGACGTGGCTCCTTGCATTTGATAATCCCTACCCTCTTCAGAATTTATTACTCTCCGATGTGAGACCGGCCACCCAATTGGCTCACCATGCCTTGGAAGTCCCCATGGTAAAGCTCCAACACTAGCTCCATCCACTGAGACTCCTACTTGGTAACTTCAAGACACTTTGAAAGTAGGAAGGAAGACCAACCCTTCTTATAATATTCCTTGTAGGATTCAATAAGTTCCTTGGCCCTGGATTGTACCTTGATCCCACCCTCTTGAGTCATTTTAGAAGACCATCCTCTCTCCTAGGAAATTTAGCCACTGGAAGCCTCCAAGAGGCCCTATAGACCTTTGGAACTCCATATCTTCCTTGTCCAAGCTTTGTTTTTATCAAGCAATCAATCCATCATCATCTACTCTTCGCGTAGATGTTGATAGAGTCCTTAAGCATCCAATTTGACTTAGTATTCAAGAAGATATACCTCTCTTAAGCCTCAAGACTCTCAAGAAGTCCCTCCCTGACCAACACTGTTCCTGTCCAGCACTGTCCTTAGCCAACGCCCCTTCTCGATGCCATAACTTTCTCCTCAAACCTCCAATTGAGATGTTCCTTAGTACTCTAGAACCAAGACACCACGAACTATCCAAATTCTATGGCTTCACCCTCGTAGCTTCTAATTCTCTTGAGAGAGAGGCATTCCCTATGCCCAAGGTCTCTTCCACTTAGGCCCACTTGGATCCCGTTCACCAACGGCACCACAAGTCCCAGGCGTTACTTCGAGGTCCCCTTGTGCCTCTTGGTATTGCAAGCCCTCTTTAATGAGAGGTGCACAACAAAAATGATAATGAAAAAGAAGCAATGTTTTTCAACAAATAATAATAAGAACTAAGGTACGTATAGTAGAAAATTCTTTATATGGAATTGCGTCAGAAAGTTTCTCTCTAAACAAGTTAGCCTTTGTTGTTCTTGTCTACAAGAGATAATTACTTCTATCAATAACCAATGACGACAAAAGAAGCACTTGGAGGTATAAAACTTTGGTAGTTGTGGTGGTTAAAGAAGTCTCTATGGAAGTAACCATAATAGAAGCAATAGATGATGTGGAAGCATTCATTTTTATGGATATGAATTGAAAAAAAATATCTAAATATTATATTAAAAAAAACAAAAAAAAGAAGAAGATGGAAATTAAAAATCAAAGAAAATTGAAAAAAATTATGGAACATAAAAATATCAAAGATTGAAAGTTGAAAAAGGAGAAAAAATAAATCACAAGAAAACATTCGTATATGATTATAAAAAATGATAAAACATCAAAAATTAAAAAATAAATCTGCAACAATAAAATCAAAAAAAGAAAGTAAGAGCGGAAATTAGAGGTCACAAGATTAAGGTTTAAGCAAAGCGGTGTCGTACTGTAATTGTGCCATGGACATATACATAGTTACCTATATGATCAGATAGAACTAGATAAAAGAAGGTAAAAACAGATTAATTCCATAATATCTTTAGAGAAACTTCCTAGAAACTTCATAGACGGTGCTTTGACTTTATAAGTGTCCATAATAGACTTTTGGATTAGAAACTTGGTCAATAAGTTAGCCACATGTCGCACATGTTGGTAGCTTGAAGACCAAGCTAAATACGTGGCAAACATATAGGAAACTTGCCCTTGCAAGTTCGACACGTGTCTTGCAACTTGGACACGTGTCTTATAAATTGGATACGTGTTGGAGGTCCTATAGAATGTCGCCACTTAGCTCTTAGGTAGATAGTATAAATAGAGACAAGAGTGAAGCCTTCTTCACTCTTGTCAACTCTTTTCTTGTTTCCAGTCTAGTTCAAGAGTCTCTAGTTTTCTTGTCTTTTGACATTAGCCATTCCAGTTTCTTTTTAATACATATACTTCTTTATATTTATTTTTTTGAGAGAGGTCCCACTTGTTTATTTGATTTCATCCAGTTATTATCCTTGACAGATTGATAAGAGTACACATATAGTATCAGAGCTTTGTCTTTTCTTGATTAAGAATGAATTATCCCTTTCTCCTGATAAGACATAAACATATTAGAAGTTGTGGAGTATCCACTTCTAAACTGATATTGTTTTTAGAATTTTTTTTCTTTTGAGTGTGTGTTCCATATTTCTTGAAGTAAGAGTAGACATCTTCCTTTCTATTATATTATCATGATAGAGCTTGCGGAAATAAAGAGTGCAATGGCACAAATGCAAGAGCAAATGAGAGAATTAATGCTTGCAATGCATCAACTCAATTTACCACCACAAGGAGCATCAAGATTAGCAGAAAGTGAAGATGTAGAGATGGTTGGAGCTACGTCAATATCTACATCAAACTATGCTACCTCACCAATGATGGAGCACCATTCAAACGTTAGAGAATCAAAAATCAGTTTGTCTGAGAAGTTTGATGGCACAAGATCTAAGTTTCGAGGATTCATCAATCAGGTACAACTGGTAATCGAACTTCAATCTCAGAGTTATCCTATGCAAAGATCTCAAGTTAGGTTTATTGGAACGTTACTTTCGAGCCCTGCTTTATCGTGGTTTTCATCTTTTCTTGAACGACGTGATCCAATATTGGATAATTTAGAGGCATTTTTTGTGGAATTTCGATCGATGTATGGAGAACATGATGCAATTCGTGTTGCAACTAACAAGTCCAGTTAAGTATGTCCTCGGATCCTCTTATTCATGAAATTAAGAATAATTCTTTTAAATCTCATGATATTTCGAAGTTTGAGTTCAAGAAAAATCTACTCAATTTTGAAGGGCGCTTATATGTTCCAGAAGGTGAAGCACAATTACATGTTCTTCAAGCTTGTTATGACTTCTCGGTAGCAGGACATTTTGGACACAATAAGACTCTAGAGTTGATATCTAGAGATTTTTGGTGGCCTCAAATGTGGAAGGGAGTCAAAGATTTTGTAAAAACATGTGATGTTTGTTCAAGATCAAAAACTCCTTGCCACCGACCCTACGGACTTCTTTAGCCATTACCCATTCCAAAACAACCATGGTCTTCTGTGTCTATGGATTTTATCACGGATCTTCTAAACTCAGGTTCTTATGACTCTATATTCGTGATAGTAGATCGTTTCACTAAGATGGCACATTTTATACCATGTAAAAAATCTATCACAGGCAAAGAAACAGCTAAGCTTTTCCTTGACAATATCTATCGCTATCATGGATTACTTAAGGATATTATATCGGATAGGGGAACTCAGTTTGTATCGAGATTTTGGAGAACGCTTTTCAAGATTCTAAAGGTGGATATAAAGCTATCTTCAGCTTTCCATCCTCAAACTGATGGACAAACGGAGCGCGTAAATCAAGTCTTGGAACAGTATTTGAGATGTACCATCAACTACCAACAAGATGATTGGACAACTCTTTTACCATTGGCAGAGTTTGCTTATAATAATACGGTACATTCTTCTATACAACAAACACCTTTCTTTGCCAATTATGGTTACCATCCACGACTTGATACTTTTGACTATTCAAAAGTTGACAATCCTGCGGCGGAAGACTTGGTAAATCATTTGTCAGAACTACATACAACAATGAAGGCACAATTAAAGGAAGCTCAAGAACGACAAAAGATAAACGCTGATGCGTATCAAAAGGAACAACCACAACTCAACGTAGGCGACAAGGTATGGCTACTTCGTCGCAATATCAAGACTACGCGACCTTGTGACAAGTTGGACTATCATAAGCTTAGACCTTTTCGTATTTCTGAACAAATTAATCCAGTTGTATATCGATTACGCCTACCAGAGTATATGAAGATCCACCTTGTATTCCACGTTGTCGTGTTGTGGTTTGACTACTATGTGAAAAAATTGTACATGTATATTTAATGTACAATTTACTACATAACTAAATGAAAGTCATATCAGTAGATTTTATTGGTTATAGGATATGATTAGGTTGGTAGTTTAGAAAGGATCTATTAAAAGGATTATTATTAAGGTTTATACAACCTTATTTTCTTTCTAATAGTGACTTTTGAAGTGAATTTTATATTGATAGTAACTTGTATATATCTTAAGTCACCTTTGTTGGACATTGGTGATCCTTAAGATCTTGGTTTACTTCTTTTGTTTGGTGCTTAAAGCACCAAGTATGTAAATCTTATAAGAAGAAGGGTTAGAAAAGGGTTTTTAGTGTAAAAAGGATAGTTTGGCCATCCATGTAGATGAATGGAGGTAGATGATAAAAATCTCTATTCTAATTGGCCAAAAATCATGCCCAATGGGCTTCAAGGAGGCTGCCCGAGGGTTTATTAGGAGTTAGGGTTAGTTTTTGGAGAGGAGTGGAACATCAGAGGCTTGGGTCATCAGGTTTAGGTTTTTGGGTATGGTTTAGGTGCAAATCTTGCATGATTTGGACTTTTAATGAAGAATTTATAGGCGCTCAAAATTAGGGTGTCGATTTTGGACCTACTGTCACTCTTTTGGGTATATCTCGCGCATACAGAGAGCAATCAAAGATCGGCGACTGGGGTTGGAAAGCGCACTTTTTTGGCTACACTTTCCATATACAGCTTGATAAAATCTAAGCTAGGATCAAGGAGTTATTGCAAGTTGAAGTCAGTGCTTGTAAGCTAAAGGCAGTAAGTGACTCTGCTTAACTAATGGTTACATTTTGAGCTATATCTTAGTCAATTTGATAAATTTTTGGCTCAAAATTTTCAGGAGTATATATGTTTATGTCACAAGACTATGTAAAAAATTTTGTGGCATTAGGGTTTTGGGTTTGTGAGATATAGAGAAAATAGTGCTCGGGTGTCTCTAAGCTAGGGTTTTAAGCACCTGCTAGGGGTTTTGAGATATCGAACGATCGGAAGTATATTTGCAGTTGATTTTTTTTGTAGTAAAGCTTAAAGGTGAGTCCTACCTTGCCTAAAAGTTTGAAGAAAACTGAACGGCTGGATCAGAAGATATGATTTTCTAAAGTTTGAGAAGAAAAACATCCTTTGCGGGAAAATATATTTTTAAGGGTTTTTGTTGCAAATTTGGACTTTTGTGCATACTAAAGGTGTTTTTGGGAGCCAAGACTTTATGGAGGTGTAAAAGGTGGATGTACAGAGCCATGATATGATTTTGATATATAGATGAGTCTTTAAAAGGTTTTTAAGGATTTTCTACATATCATAGAGAAAACTTATGTACAAACCTACTTAAAAATAAGAGGTTTTAATCATACAAAACCTTTTTTTTATATTATCGTGTATATTTATCCTTCTTATTAAGGAAAAATAACTCATTAGAGTTTAGCCAATAAATATTAAATAAAATTCTCTACAGCTAGGTATCCGGTATATTCCTAGATAGAAGTTCACGCCACGCGACAACGTGTCTCTTTTTGAACCATATAAGACAGTGAAAACACCAAGAAGAAGACAAGTGCCACCTCCTCCTATAGAAGTGAACAATAATGACGAATTTGAAGTAGAAGAAGTCTTAGATTCAAGGCGGCGCTGAAATAGGTTGGAATATCTTGTTCGCTGGCACGAATATGATATTAGTGAGCGCACATGGGAACTAACAAAAAATCTGGCAAATGCAGCGAGGAAGGTGGAGACCTTTCATGAACAACATCCATCGAAACTAAGATGAAGACTTTTTCTATAAAAAAAATAAGATGTAGGCAAGATAACATTCAACTTTCTATCCTTGTTTATAACTTCTTTGTATTTTGTGACGCTAAGGAGATGGAGAATCAATAGCCAGCGGATTTGACTCAAGAGCCTTCATTTGCTGACCTACCGGACAAGACATTGCGACTGTCACAACCCTCAAGACGATGCAACCGAGATGAAGATCTTCAAGAATGACATGTTTTTCCTCGAATAGATGGCGAGATACAACGTGTTTGGTATCACGACCTTGGAAGAGATTCTCGATGTTTGGTGATTTTATTGGAGATAGGAACAACTCCTGACGGTGTTCCAGATGTGATATTCGAAGGAAGTTATGAAGATCACAACAATGATCAAATAACAGGGTGGTCTTCTCGCCCTGGAATGGGACACTATCGATGGCTGAGAGGACCCATCAATTACCTTCGAAGAGAACAAAGATCAGAATATGTGACAAATACTATTCGCCGCATCTTAGACTTTTTACACATGTAATCACCGCTCCTCGTGGAACTCGTCCTTTAAAAGGGGGGTAATGTCACGGACATATACATAGTTACCTATATGATCAGATAGAACTAGATAAAAGAAGGTAAAAGCAGATTAATTCCATAATATCTTTAGAGAAACTTCCTAGAAACTTCATAGACACTGCTTTGACTTTATAAGTGTCCATAGTAGACTTTTGGATTAGAAACTTGGTCAATAAGTTAGCCACATGTCGCACATGTTGGTAGCTTGAAGACCAAGCTAAATACGTGGCGAACATATAGGAAACTTGCCTTGCAAATTTGACACATGTCTTGCAACTTGGACACGTGTCTTGTAAATTGGATACGTATTGGAGGTCCTATAGAACGTCGCCACTTAGCTCTTAGGTAGATAGTATAAATAGAGACAAGAGTGAAGCCTTCTTCATTCTTGTCAACTCCTTTCTTGTTTCCAGTCTAGTTCAAGAGTCTCTAGTTTTCTTGTCTTTTGACATTAGCCATTCCAGTTTCTTTTTAATACATATACTTCTTTATATTTATTTCTTTGAGAGAGGTTCCACTTGTTTATCTGATTTCATCCAGTTATTGTCCTTGACAAATTGCTTACAGTATGTAAAATCCACTCAAAATGCCTAATATGTTTATAGATTTAGATATGTGTTAGAATGGTTAGTAATATAAATTAAAGGGATTGATAGAAGAAACTTTATTTTATTTTTATTTATTTTTATTATGGTATTTAAAAATTATAAGATCTAAATGATTAGTATGAAGCCTTGAGAGAAGGTGGGAGCCTAAGGATGAAAATATAAGCTAGTAGGAGGCTAATTGGGAGGGATGAAATGAAGGCATGGTCGGATGAAGACAAGGAATGGAGAACTTCATTCCTATTGGTTGAATACCATGCCCAATGGGCTTTGAGGAAGCTGCCCGCGACCTTAACAAGGGTTTCGGCAACTTCAAGGAAGGCATTAGAAAATCGAAAGCTAGGATTGTAAAGTTTAGGATTTTGGGTACAATTTGTGTACAAAAATTAGAGGATTTGGAGTTAGGATTAAGAAGTTATAGCCATTTGAAGTTAAGGTGTCAATTTGAGACATACTGTTACACTTTTGAGGATTGGAGGAGTTGTATGGAAGCTTTTGGAGATCAGAAGGTGCAACTAGAGAGGAGATTTTAAGCTCTACACCTGATGTGGAAGAATTTCTATATTAGGAGTTTTGAAGAAGGAGATATTTGGAGTCAAAAACAGCAGATCAAACTCCAAGGCAGTAAGTAGGCTGTTTTGTTGATAGTGAAAGGATTTGCCATATCTTGAGTTTGTGGACGAATTTTTATCTCAAACTTTCTAAATAAGTGTATTGTTATGCTAAGAAGCTATGCATCAAAGTTTCATAGCATTTGGACTTTTAGATTGTGAGATATGAAGAATTTAGTACACGGGTGTTTGTAAACAAGGGTTTGAAGCTACTGCTAGGGTTTTGGCGATATCTAAAGATCCATAATGAATCAACAGTTGAAATTTGTAGTGGTAGTTGTGAAGAATACATTAGTACTTCATGTAAATTTGGAGTAGATTTGGACGGTTGGATTAAAAGTTATAGGTTGATGAAGTTTGAAAAAAATTCCCTTCCTACGAGGGAATGAAGGTTTAGAATATTTTGTTATGTTTTGAGTGGTTTGATGAAATAAGACTCATGTATTGGATATAATAGCCTTATGAAGAAATCTTTTATACAAATCTGGGGGATTTTTATTATACTTGGACCTTGGTTGAGTAATTAGTGGCAGCCAGAAGCCCATCGCTTTTTAGAGGCAAATTCTCTCTACCCTAACAGAGGTAGTAGACATCAAGATGGTTGGGGTAGCAAATTTTTACCACAAAATCAATGTTGAAGACAAAGTCACAAAAGTAAAAAAATTAGGAGTAAAATCTCCAAGTTGAACTCCAGCATTGCGCTCCAAAACGGTGCGCTGCTCTTGGACCATACCTTCCGTCGTTACCTTAATGCGTCTGCCGTCTTCGTGTTTTTGAGGGCCCTTCACTTCCCGCTGCGCTTTGCCTCGTCTATTCCGATGCCGTGCTTCTTTCGTGGAGAGAGGAATGTCGTTGTGGCACTGTCGAGAGCATGAATTACAGTGTGTTCGCGGGTTCGCAGTTCAGAGCGAGCTCGTTCTTCACGTCTATCAAATGACGTGCATCTCAGAAGCACGACGTTAGAGCGCTGTAGTGCCATGTGAATATCATGTTATCACGCATCGGGATTGGACGGTTTGAGAATCTGAATTTAGGTTATGGAGGGTTGCAGCAATGATGTGCAAAGCAAGCATGTCAAGTCTTTACGAGCAGTTGCAATTTCGTGCCGATTGATGCTCCGATTGATGGCTCACATCCAGGGTATCGAGAGGGGGTGAGAGAGGCTACAGATAGATTATATGGACATAGATGTACGGGGGCTAAAATGGGCTAGCGATGACGAGGGGTTGATGTTTTGGATGCAGTGCGGTCGTTCGGAACAGAGGGTCGAAAGAAGGGTGGGCCTCGGATTCCTGCTGGCGACAAAGTTTACGACTATATCATCTTCCGGGGTTCGGATACCAAGGTTGGAGCCTTTGGGTTTATGCTTTGGAGGTTTCGTTTGTAGGGTCATGATTGATCATCTACCTGCTTGAGGTGAGGAGGGGCATTTCGCGTGGTCGATGGATTCGTGGGTCTCGCTTTGTGTGGACAGGACCTGCAAGTGAAGTCGTCTCCACCTCCTCCCCTGCAACCATCTCCCCCTCCATCGCAGCCGACAGATCCAGCAATCATCTCACTCCAGGTAAGCTGTCTTCAGCTGGAGTCCATCGTTCTGTGTGGTCATTGTCTGGGCACAGCGTTAGCCTTGAATGCGAGTGGGCGTGGTTTGGTGGGAATGCTGATAGTTTGAGAGGGGGAGAGGTGTGGTCTTGTCCCTAATGTCCGTGCTATGTGGTCTGGTCTGCCCAAGCAGTCTTAGCCACAGTACCCTCCACCATCGTGCCACATCAACTTTAAAAGGCGGTTTTGGATACCGGACTGCTTGGCTTTAGGGAAGTCCATGTGCCCACTGCCTGCCATGAGGTCATTATCGACTATGGGTGTCTCTAGCTTATTTCATGAAGTGGAAGTAGTACGCGCTCGAATTGTCTGCATCGGTTGGTAGCCTTATAAAATTCGCTGGCACGCAAGAAATGTTTAGAATAAAAAGATTGGTTGGGTCCTACTACAGTTTCACATGAAGATGATTGGAGCGAATCTGCTCGTGCAGACTAGTGGCAGCAGTGTTTTTGCTTCTGGCGAATTGGAGCCAGATTTCATTTTATTTTTATTTTATTCATTTTATTTTATTTTATTTTTCAGAAATGGCTAAAACTGCAAGAATTTCTAAGATTATAATCACCAGAAATTTGGTCGCAGTTCAAGAATGGAAGCCAGAATTACATGGGGAAGTCGAGGGCCTGTATCAGAGAGGGAGACCCATGTATTTTAATCGTATGGGAGGGGTGTTCGAATCCTCATAGCTGCACTTGGATCTGCGACTGTCAGGCTTTTTTTTTTTTTTTTTTTTTTTTTTGTAATTTAAGGAAATTCTTTTGCCAGTAAATCGACTGAGAAAAAAAATGCGAATCGCCAGTACTTCTTCTTTAGAAAAATCCCAGATTATTCAGGGAGTGGCAGTGCCAGATGGCAAAGATTCTGGCGCTCTCATATTTTATGTATTCTTCAATAGATGCCCCAGTGGCACACGGCACGCAATTGGATCCCTTCGTCTTCACCGGATATGCTGACATCTTCCGCTTCATCCTCTTCTGCTTGGCGTGGAATGAGTCTCCGCCTCCTTGATTTCGTGCCGCTGTTCTCCGGAGATTTGCTGGTGAATAACCAGTTTGCCCTTGTTGCTGGACATAAAGCGCTTGGTGAGGTTTTTGGGATGAGAGTCTGGAAGTCGGAGCTGCTATAGTGCTGTCCCCGCTTAAACAACTACTTTTGTGGGTTGTTTGTAGTGGCTTAAGCAGCATCGTTTGTGAGTAATCTGTAGCGGGTTAATGTTTGTGGGTTATCGTCGCCTGTAAATGTTGGCATTCTAGGCTCAGTTAAGACAATTCGTGGCTCCTCCATTTCCTGCTGCTCTTGTCTTGAGGTGTGCTGATGAGGAACCAGCTTATGTTCTTGGATGTGAAGGAATTGGTGGGGTTTTGACGCGATACTCTGGAAGTTGGAGCTGTTGTTGCGCATGAGGCTCAGTTTCTAGGCCAATGCTTGTGGTTATCTGTTGTACATAGCACTGAACAACGTGCTGATTATGGACGAAGCTGAAGTCGTTAAATTTTGCTCTTGATAGATCGATGGTTGTGATGCTACATGCGAGCCAATAGTCGTGGAGGTGGCGATTACATCATACTTTGTTTTGTAGTTGACACAGGGGTAATACTACACCCTCATCGCCATATAAGGTGAGTCTTTGAAACTAGATCATGTCTTAGCACTGCATGTTTGTGGCTTATGTGATGGTGCGGAATTGCTTGATAAACTTTTATGTTTTGCGTTTATATTGTATGTATCGATGTACTTGAATAGAGCGAATAGAGCTTCGAGCTGTAAGTTGTCAACTAGGTTGGTTTTAGGTTGGTGCACACGAGAAACAATCTTTTGAAGCTTTGGAAGTGGAGGTTGATGTGGTCATGGCTTGGATTGTACTTGGTGGGAGATTATGTTGTGAATTTGTACTTGTGGGAGATTATGCTGGGGTGAATTGACATTGAATGAACTTCATTGTGCTATCAACATTTGTAATTGTCATTTAATCAATATACTTCTTTTGATTCTCAATTGATTGTACTAGTATTGAAGAGCATGACATTTGAAATATTAATTATTAATGCTTAGCTAATGGAACTCTTAATTGATATGAGAGTTGGTAATTTATGTTATTCAAATTTATTAATGATAAGCCAAAAGGTTACATATGTTAGATTCTTTTATATTTATTATTCCACCCACAAAAATAATACTTTGAAGTTTGAGTTGTCTTATGGATGTACTAAAGTAAAAGTAAAATAAAGAAATCTCTATTGTCATGAAGTGGCATCTTGATATCAATAGATTAGATATTATTAGATTCAATAGTGATAATTTAAAGATTTTTGCTTCCACTTTTTTATAAATATATTCTAGAGCAAGAATTCATTCTTGCTATTATACATTGGTAATTGCATTATTGATATTGAAGCCTTGATTTGTACAGAATGTTGTGTGAAGTAGGATGTGAACATAATGACATGACATTAACATTGGGTGTGATTTCAAATCAAAAGTCTTAGTTTTTGGAGTTGGATACTTTCAAAGAAAATTATCCTTCCTTGTCAAGATTAGATTTAGATAGTGTATTATATCATTGGTTTCAATTTTTTGCTTTGTTATATCTTTTATCTTTCTTATCAATCCATTTGAATTGAATTTTGGTTTCCCATTATCTTTTGCTCTTTGTGCACATTTAGTGCCTCCATTATTAAGCATAGTCTTTTAATGGGGTGCATATTATCTTTATCATTGAATATTATATGATATTTGATTGCTCAAATTGATGTTGGAGATTTATTAGTGAAGAATTAAGCCCATACTTAGGATGAGGAGTTTGTGAAGTTGCATGTTAAGTTGTCAAGGTTAGGATCCTTTGGTTGTTGTGGTATATTTGATGTGCATTACATCTTTTCAAGTAATGCAAGGAAATTGGATAATATGATCAAGGGTATATTTTTTTTTGACCTTTTTAGATTTTGAGCTTTGTTGTATAGGAATGGAATTTGTGGAATATATAAGTGAGAATTAATCTATTGTAGATGGATGTTGCAGAAAAAGAAAGTAATGATAGTGGCCTTTTATGGCGTTGTTGAATTGTCTTTTTTGTAGCATGGAATTAGGTCTTTAGATCATTAAATTGATGTGACATTGTTCTTCTTGTGTTATACATGGAAGACTTGTAGGTTTTGATTAAGATTCTTAAGTAATTTAGAATGGAATTAATACAATGCTCCCAAGTTAGTATGGGAGTTTTACCTCTAGTTCAAAATAGTGATGGTGGTTTAAATTTGACATTTAATGATGTTTGACTTTGTAAACAATAGGTGTACAATACCACCAACTTGGAATATTCTAAATAATTGAGATGATTATATATTTTCTTGAAAGCTACAACTAAGAGGAGTGCTCTAATGGCATTGGAATTGCATATGGGATTCACATTGGAATAGCTCTTCGAAGCCCTTGAGGTATTTTTTCCTTTGTATGCCTTGTAATCAAGTATTTCAACTTTGATGTTGACAATGATTGGATACAATATGCCATGTTGATTATTGAGTCAATGAGCTTGTCATGCATATAAGTTTTTATTGTGCTCTGAGTGTTTTGGTAAAGACATAGGCTATTAGTGTGCTACTACTAATGTATTATTAGGATGTTATTATGTAAATATTATATTCTAGTTGCATATTGAATGGTTTTTGCCAAGATTGTTTCTAAGAATGAATATGGTATAGGATTAAATCTAGGTGGTGGCTTAAAGAAGTTTTGTAGGCATTACAAAATTATTGTGCAATCTCACCTAATTCCAAATTGCACATTGGAGCAATCTTTAATTGAAGCAACAAAGGTTGCTATAGTATTATAAAATGATGGACTTTCTACAGTCATCATTAGAGATTATAACAAAGGCTACAACATCATTGAGACAAGAGGTGTTGATGAATGAAAGGCAATGCAAGAATTTGTCGAGAAACTTTTCGAGGGGTCTTGAAACAATGCAAATCATCATTGGTGGTTCTTGCACAAATGTGTTTGATGGAGCAAAAGAAGATCTATTTCGAATTGCAAGCAAAGCAAGAGCTTTGATTGAAGATTGTTGTAAGAAGGATTGGCTTAAGTTTGCAGTGATGCAAATTAATAATAAAGAAGCTTTTAGAGAACTTTTGATAGACTTGGAATGTTGTTTTGACACCATATGTGACATATCTCGATGTAATTACCCTGATCGAAGTGAAGAGATCATTGAGATTAAAAGGTGTACCACATTTTTTCCAACATCCATTAATGAAGTTGATCTAGATCGATCGTCATTATATGAGAGACTTGATGGTATTCTATTGCAGCCATTATGTGCAAGTGAAGATGTTGAACTTGCACGTTATCTTATGGGAAGGATTAGGGGTCTTCAAAAGGCCGAAGGAGGTGGATTAGACATCATTGTTTTTCCTGATGAGTATCCTCATCCTGAATATGGAAGACCACGTGTTCCATTGGGTGGACAAGGACAAGTGTGGGTGTATCCAACAAAATGGTTGGGTTTGGAGAGTGCGACAAAGATTATTCCTATTTTTGATGACTCTAAAGAATGGAATAAAGCTATTTTCAAAGAAGCTGGCCTTTTGGGTGGATTAAGTCATCCAAACATCATCAAGCTTTTTTGTTGTGGTTATTCTGAAGAAAGAAAAGCATTTGAATTTGTCATGGAACGAGGAAAGATGACCTTATCCGAAATGTTGGAAGTCAGAAAAGATCCACTTCCAAAACCAATTGCAATGGACATTATGATACAAATTGCAAGTGGAATGGTTTACATGCATGACATGAAGGTAGCACATCGTGATCTAAAGTCTAATAATGTTATTGTGAATCCAATGGATGTCTTGGGGATGGTTGATATGGCACATGTACATGTGAAGTTGCTTGATTTTGGTATTTCAAAGGTCGAAGTGAAGAACACTCCACAAGTGCCCACAGGAGGAGGAAATTTAGGCACCATTGGATATATGGCACCTGAGATTATAAAGAAGAATGGAGTTGGAGAATCCTTATTAAAGGTGGATGCTTTGAAAGCCGATGTGTTTAGTTTCGGCATGATGTGTAGTGAGATTATTTCGGGGACAAAACCTTTTGATGGTCAATACACTCTTCGTGCTTATCTAAAGAGAATAGAGAGTGGTGAAAGGCCAGGGTTGCCAAATAATTGCTCATCAAAATTAAAATTGTTGATAAACAATTGTTGGTCTTTGGATCCATTAGAGAGGCCTACATTTCTTGAGATTCATTCAAAGTTGACAATCTTGAAGAAGGCAATGCTCCAAGGTCCTTTGGAAGGTAGAGACCTTAAGAAAGAAGAGTACACACCACAAATTGGTATTATTTTGTATCCAAAGCAATGGTGGACAAGCCTCAAAGAGAATTTGCAAAGTGGTTTATGGCAATGTTTCTTCTTCTTTTGGCAATGCTTTGCCACCTTTATTCAATGCTTGCAATTCTTGTTCCAAATTAGAAAATTTGATTCTACCACCTTATTGGTAGTTGATCAAAAAAACTTTGGGTCATCAAATCAAATTGTTAATGAGGTGTGTGCTCCTTTGAAATTGTAGCACAATTGTAATAGATGCCATAGTGTAGTATAATATGTGACTTGAATCTTGATAAGTGAAGACATTTTTATTTATATAAATTTTTGTAGTACTCAAATTTTAGAGCTTGTGAATTGTTGCAGGTCAATAACAAATTTGCTAGATTTCCAAAATTGATTGGTGTGGAAAAGAAACTCATTGAATTAGAAGGCAAACTACAAAATGTTGGTAGCTTAGGGATCATTGGGATGGGTGGAATTGGCAAGTCAACATTGGCCAAGGCTCTAAGTAGCCATATCTCCCACAAGTTTGATGTAGCATGCTTTGTAGATGACTTGAAGGATGGAAAATGCAGACTTATATTAAGCAATAAGTTGAAAGATTTGCAAGAGCGCCCTCAAGTGTACACTTTGAGAGAAGGTCAAGCCATCTTGAACCGTATTCGGGAAACAAAGAAGGTTCTCATTGTCTTAGATGATGTGGGAAGTAAAAGCCGATTGGATGATCTATTGGGTGTAGGTAGATTTAAAGATGATGATGGTAGTAAATTGGTTGCAACTAGTCGCACTTGGAGGTCCTTGAAACAACATGTATCAATGCATGGTAAAGTGGATATGAGATTCTTTGATGGAGCCCAATCTATAGAATTATTTTCTATGCATGCCTTTGCAACTAATCAACCTTGTTTACCATATTTGAAAGATGTAGTTGAGAAGATTGTTAGTGTATGTGGTGGGCTTCCATTGAGTTTGGAGGTGATGGGAACGTACTTACATGGAAATCAACGATTAAGGATATGGGAGCGAACTTTGTATAGATTGTTGCGAGCAAGATATGATGGAAGTGGAGATGAGAAAATTTGGCAAACATTAAAAATTAGCTTTGATGATCTTAATGATGATGAAAAGGACATGTTTTTGGATGTCTCTTGTTTTTTTTGTCAAGATTCTTACCCTGGACGGATATCTGAAGGAGAACTATTACGCATTTTGAATAATGATGTTAGGATTCCCAAACAAGCCCTTGATAGTCTTAAGGACAAATCATTGTTGGTAGTGGATGATGATGGGGATTTATATATGCATGATCAGTTGCGTGATATGGGACGCATGCTTGCGGAGATAGAGTATGGAGGATCTCGAGATCGAGATTTATGTTTGGCTACATTCAATGATTGTAATCACAAAGTAAGTATTATATTATGGACTTGTTAAATCTTAAGCTTTTCATATGTATAAATTTGCATGTTAACAATTTGTATATTAAAAATTAATCATTTAATTCCAAATTCATATTTGTGTATGTAGGGTCCAGAATTTATCCAAGGCCTATCTTTTACGAAATTGAAACGAGAGCTGGAGTATTCCAAAACTTTGAAAGTAGATACTATGAACTACACACACCTTCGTTTGTTGATTTTTCACTCTTGTGAGGATTTCAACCTTATTTCAACTCTTGTGGGACAAACTTCCAAACTTCGATGTTTGATTATGCATTTTTCAAATGAAGATCATATGGTTGAAATCCAAAAAGACAATATTGATAGGTTTTGGAATATTGTTGAATCTAATGCTCTTAGCCAAATGCGTGTACTTCACCTCGATAATTGTGGCTTTTTAGAATCCTTTCCCAATAATTCATTCAAATCAATACAATTGACAGATCTACATCTAAAGAATTGTACAAACTTGAGACAACTCACAAGCAACTTGTATAGCATGACAACTTTGGTTGCCCTTCACATTGAAAATTGTCCTACATTAGAAGAACTTCCTGAAGGATGGACACATCTTAATGCTTTAAAAGAAATAAGATTCATCAAGTGCACTAGCTTGAAGATGATATCTAAAGGAATTGGAAGCTTGATATGTTTGAAGGAGCTAAACATGTGGAAATGTGAGGCTTTGGAGGAGTTTCCAAGTGGATTGAGTAATCTCATTGCATTGGAGGAATTGAATTTTTCAGAGTGCAGGAAATTGAAGAAGTTGCCGGAAGGATTTGGAAGCTTGACTTATTTGAGGAAGCTATATATGCAAGAATTGGAGGCTTTGGAGGAGTTTCCAAGTGGATTGGGCAATCTAATTGTATTGGAGGATTTAAGTTTTTCAAAGTGTAGGAAATTGAAGAAGTTGCCAGAAGGGTTTGGAAGCTTGATATATTTGAGGAAGCTAAAGATGTGGGAATGTGAGGCTTTGGAGGAGTTTCCAAGTGGATTGGGAAATTTGGTTGCATTGGAGGAATTGAATTTCTCAAAATGTAGGAAATTGAAGAAGGTACCAGAAGGGTTTGGAAGCTTAACATGTTTGAAGGAGCTAAACATGTGGGAATGTGAGGCTTTGGAGGAGTTTCCAAGGGGATTGGGTAATCTAATTGCATTGGAGGAATTGAGTTTTTCAAAGTGTAGGAAATTGAAGAAGTTGCCGGAAGGATTTGGAAGCTTGACTTATTTGAGGAAGCTATATATGCAAGAATGTGAGGCTTTGGAGGAGTTTCCAAGTAGATTGGGCAATCTAATTGCATTGGAGGATTTAAATTTTTCAAAGTGTAGGAAATTAAAGAAGGTGCCAGAAGGGTTTGGAAGCTTAACATGTTTAAAGGAGCTAAATATGTGGGAATGTGAGGCTTTGGAGGAGTTTCCAAGTGGATTGGACAATCTGGTTGCATTGGAGGAATTGAATTTTTCAGAATGCAGGAAATTGAAGAAGTTGTCGGAAGGATTTGGAAGCTTGACTTATTTGAAGAAGCTATATATGCAAGAATGTGAGGCTTTGGAGGAGTTTCCAAGTGGATTGGGCAATCTGGTTGCATTGGAGGAATTAAATTTTTCAAAATGTAGAAAATTGAAGATGTTGCCAGAAGGGTTTGGAAGCTTAACATGTTTGAAGGAGCTGAAGATGTGGGAATGTGAGGCTTTGGAGGAGTTTCCAAGTGGATTGGGCAATCTAATTGCATTGGAGGAATTGAGCTTTTCAAAGTGTAGAAAATTGAAGAAGTTGCCGGAAGGATTTGGAAGCTTGACTTGTTTGAGAAAGCTATATATGTGGGAATGTGAGGCTTTGGAGGAGTTTCCAAGTGGATTGGGCAATTTGGTTGCATTGGAGGAATTGATTTTTTCAAAGTGCAAGAAATTGAAGAAGTTGCCGGAAGGGTTTGGAAGCTTAACATGTTTGAAGGAGCTAAAGATGTGGGAATGTGAGGCTTTGGAGGAGTTTCCAAGTGGATTATGCAATCTAATTGCATTGGAGGAATTGAATTTTTCAAAGTGTAGGAAATTGAAGAAGTTTTCGGAAGGGTTTGGAAGCTTAACATGTTTGAGGAAGCTAAACATGTGGGAATGTGAGGCTTTGGAGGAGTTTCCAAGTGGATTGGGCAATTTGGTTGCATTGGAGGAATTAAATTTTTCAGAGTGCAAGAAATTAAAGAAGTTGCCGGAAGGGTTTGGAAGCTTAACATGTTTGAAGGAGCTAAAGATGTGGGAATGTGAGGCTTTGGAGGAGTTTCCAAGTGGATTGGGCAATCTGGTTGCATTGGAGGAATTGAGTTTTTCAGAGTGCAGGAAATTGAAGAAGTTGCCGGAAGGATTTGGAAGCTTGATTTATTTGAAGAAGCTATATATGCAAGAATGTGAGGCTTTGGAGGAGTTTCCAAGTGGATTGGGCAATCTAATTGCATTGGAGGATTTAAGTTTTTCAAAGTGTAGGAAATTGAAGAAGTTGCCAGAAGGGTTTGGAAGCTTAACATGTTTGAAGGAGCTAAACATGTGGGAATGTGAGGCTTTGGAGGAGTTTCCAAGTGGATTGGACAATCTGGTTGCATTGGAGGAATTGAATTTTTCAGAGTGCAAGAAATTGAAGAAGTTGTCGGAAGGGTTTGGAAGCTTGACATGTTTGAGGAAGCTAAAGATGTGGGAATGTGAGGCTTTGGAGGAGTTTCCAAGTGGACTGGGCAATTTGGTTGCATTGGAGGAATTGAATTTCTCAAAATGTAGGAAATTGGAAAAGTTGCCGGAAGGGTTTGGAAGCTTGACATGTTTGAAGGAGCTAAAGATTTCGGAATGTGAGGCTTTGGAGGAGTTTCCAAGTGGATTGGGTAATCTAATTGCATTGGAGGAATTGAGTTTTTCAAAGTGTAGGAAATTGAAGAAGTTGCCGGAAGGATTTGGAAGCTTGACTTATTTGAGGAAGCTATATATGCAAGAATGTGAGGCTTTGGAGGAATTTCCAAGTGGATTGGGCAATCTGGTTGCATTGGAGGAATTGAATTTTTCAAAGTGTAGGAAATTGAAGAAGTTGCCGGAAGGATTTGGAAGCTTGACTTATTTGAGGAAGCTATATATGCAAGAATGTGAGGCTTTGGAGGAGTTTCCAAGTAGATTGGGCAATCTAATTGCATTGGAGGATTTAAATTTTTCAAAGTGTAGGAAATTGAAGAAGTTGGCAGAAGGGTTTGAAAGCTTAATATGTTTGAAGGAGCTAAAGATGTGGGAATGTGAGGCTTTGGAGGAGTTTCCAAGTGGATTGGGCAATTTGGTTGCATTGGAGGAATTGAGTTTTTCAGAGTGCAGGAAATTAAAGAAGTTGCCGGAAGGATTTGGAAGCTTGACTTATTTGAGGAAGCTATATATGCAAGAATGTGAGGCTTTGGAGGAATTTCCAAGTGGATTGGGCAATCTAATTGCATTGGAGGATTTAAGTTTTTCAAAGTGTAGGAAATTGAAGAAGTTGCCAGCAGGGTTTGGAAGCTTAACATGTTTGAAGGAGCTAAACATGTGGGAATGTGAGGCTTTGGAGGAGTTTCCAAGTGGATTGGGCAATCTGGTTGCATTGGAGGAATTGAATTTTTCAAAGTGCAAGAAATTGAAGAAGTTGTCGGAAGGGTTTGGAAGCTTGACATGTTTGAGGAAGCTATATATGCAAGAATGTGAGGCTTTGGAGGAGTTTCCAAGTGGATTGGGCAATCTGGTTGCATTGGAGGAATTGAATTTCTCGAAGTGTAGGAAATTGAAGAAGTTGGCAGAAGGGTTTGGAAGCTTAACATGTTTGAAGGAGCTAAACATGTGGGAATGTGAGGCTTTGGAGGAGTTTCCAAGTGGATGGGGCAATCTGGTTGCATTGGAGGAATTGAATTTTTCAGAGTGCAGGAAATTGAAGAAGTTGTCGGAAGGGTTTGGAAGCTTGACATGTTTGAGGAAGCTAAAGATGTGGGAATGTGAGGGTTTGGAGGAGTTTCCAAGGGGATTGGGCAATCTAATTGCATTGGAGGAATTGAATTTTTCAAAGTGTAGGAAATTGAAGAAGTTGGCAGAAGGGTTTGGAAGCTTGACATGTTTGAGGAAGCTATATATGCAAGAATGTGAGGCTTTGGAGGAGTTTCCAAGTGGATTGGGCAATCTGGTTGCATTGGAAGAATTAAATTTTTCAAAATGTAGAAAATTGAAGATGTTGCCAGAAGGGTTTGGAAGCTTAACATGTTTGAAGGAGCTGAAGATGTGGGAATGTGAGGCTTTGGAGGAGTTTCCAAGTGGATTGAGCAATCTAATTGCATTGGAGGAATTAAGCTTTTCAAAGTGTAGAAAATTGAAGAAGTTGCCGAAAGGATTTGGAAGCTTGACTTGTTTGAGAAAGCTATATATGTGGGAATGTGAGGCTTTGGAGGAGTTTCCAAGTGGATTGGACAATCTGGTTGCATTGGTGGAATTGAGTTTTTCAAAGTGTAGGAAATTGAAGAAGTTGCCAGAAGGGTTTGGAAGCTTGACATGTTTGAGGAAGCTAAAGATGTGGGAATGTGAGGCTTTGGAGGAGTTTCCAAGTGGATTGGGCAATCTAATTGCATTGGAGGAATTGAATTTTTCAAAGTGTAAGAAATTGAAGAAGTTGTCGGAAGGATTTGGAAGCTTGACATGTTTGAGGAAGCTAAAGATGTGGGAATGTGAGGCTTTGGAGGAATTTCCAAGGGGATTGAGCAATCTAATTGCATTGGAGGAATTGAGTTTTTCAAAGTGTAGGAAATTGAAGAAGTTGCCAGAAGGATTTGGAAGCTTAACATGTTTGAAGGAGCTAAACATGTGGGAATGTGAGGCTTTGGAGGAGTTTCCAAGTGGATTGGGCAATCTGGTTGCATTGGAGGAATTGAATTTTTCAAAGTGCAAGAAATTGAAGAAGTTGTTGGAAGGGTTTGGAAGTTTGACATGTTTGAGGAAGCTAAAGATGTGGGAATGTGAGGCTTTGGAGGAGTTTCCAAGTGGATTGGGCAATTTGGTTGCATTGGAGAAATTGAATTTTTCAAAATGTAGGAAATTGAAAAAGTTGCCAGAAGGGTTTGGAAGCTTAACATGTTTGAGGGAGCTAAACATGTGGGAATGTGAGGCTTTGGAGGAGTTTCCAAGTGGATTGGGCAATCTAATTACATTGGAGGAATTGAGTTTTTCGAAGTGTAGGAAATTGAAGAAGTTGCCGGAAGGGTTTGGAAGCTTGACATGTTTGAGGAAGCTAAAGATGTGGGAATGTGAGGGTTTGGAGGAGTTTCCAAGGGGATTGGGCAATCTAATTGCATTGGAGGAATTGAGTTTTTCAAAGTGTAGGAAATGGAAGAAGTTGCCAGAAGGGTTTGGAAGCTTGAGATGTTTGAGAAAGCTAAAGATGTGGGAATGTGAAGGTTTGGAGAAGTTTCCAAGGAGATTGGGTAATCTAACTGCATTGGAGGAATTGAATTTTTCAAAGTGTAGGAAATTAAAGAAGTTGCCAAAAGGGTTTGGAATCTGAACATGTTTGAAGGAGCTAAACATGTGGGAATGTGAGGCTTTGGAGGAGTTTCCAAGTGGATTGGGCAATCTGGTTGCATTGGAGGAATTGAGCTTTTCAAAGTATAGAAAATTGAAGAAGTTGGTGGAAGGATTTGGAAGCTTGACTTGTTTGAGAAAGCTATATATGTGGGAATGTGATGCTTTGGAGGAGTTTCCAAGTGGATTGGGCAATTTGGTTGCATTAGAGGAATTGATTTTTTCAAAGTGCAAGAAATTGAAGAAGTTGCCGGAAGGATTTGGAAGTTTGACTTGTTTGAGGAAACTAAACATGTGGGAGTGTGAGGCTTTGGATGAGTTTCAAAGTGGATTGGGCAATCTAATTGTATAGGAGGAATCTAATTTTTCAAAGTGCAGGAAATTGAAGAAGTTGGTGGAAGGGTTTCGAAGCTTGACTTGTTTAAGGAAGCTATATATGCAAGAATTTGAGGCTTTGGAGGAGTTTCCAAGTAGATTGGGCAATCTAATTGCATTGGAGGAATTGAATTTTTTAAAGTGCAGGAAATCAAAGAAGTTAGCAGAAGGATTTGGAAGCTTGACTTGTTTGAGGAAGCTATATATGTAAGAATGTGAGGCTTTAGAGGAGTTTCCAAGTGGATTGGACAATCTAGTTGCATTGGAGTATTTGTGTTTTTTAAAGTACAAGAAATTGAAGAAGTTGGCAGAAGGGTTTGGAAGCTTAACATGTTTGAAGGAGCTAAACATGTGGGAGTGTGAGGCATTGGAAGAATTTCCATGTAGATTAAACAATCTAATTACATTGGAGGAATTGAGTTTTCTAAGTGCATGAAATTAAAGAAGCTGCCAGAAGGATTTTGAAGCTTGACATGTTTGAGGAAGCTAAACATGTGGGAATGTGACGCTTTGGAGTTTCCAAGTGGATTGGACAATTTATATACATTGGAGGAGGTTGGTTTTTCAAAATGTAGGAAATTGATGAAATTGCCGGAAGGATTTGGAAGCTGGATATGTTTATAGAAGCTAGATATGGAGGACTATGAAGCTTTAGAGGAGTTTCCAAGTATATTTGAAAGTTTGTTGAATTGCATGAGTTTTGGATTGGATTGGAGAATTTGATGCAGTGGAAAAATGGCGACTCTTTTTATTTTGGAGACTGTTGGAGTTCTGTGTTGAGTTTGGAGGTTTGACAAGTTTGAAATATAGATTTAGCAATGTGAGGCTTTAGAAGATTTTTCAAGTGGATTAAAAAATGTAGTTGCATTGGAGGTGTTGATTGTCTCCAAATGTAGGGCATTGAAGAAATTGCTTGAAGAGTTTCAATCTTTGACATATTCATCATGTACTTGTTCTTGGCTAATTATATATTTTATGTTGGACTTGTAACATGTGCATTTCAAAACTCAATCTCTAGTGATGTGCTAGCATTGTTATGATTTAGTATCAAATTTTGAACTTGAATATCCAAATACATGAATTATTATTATAACGATCATAATCATGAGATTTGATTAGACTATGCATAATAGTATAAAAGCAAAAAATAAAAATAAAATAAAACTTGACTTGAATTAAGCTAGAAGATAAAGTTGATATATTATTTAGTTCCAATGGTATTGCAATTATGCTTGCCTAATAATTGATGTGGAAATAGAAATAAGTGAGATTTAAAATCAAAAAAGAATATTAGACTTCTTAAAAAACATTCCAAGAAAGGATGTATTATATATGAAATTAGGATCTAAATCCTAAAATCTTAAATTCTAAAACCTATTATAAATCTTAAAGCCCTTTATAAAAACAAAAATAACCATGTTGTAGTTAACTCCACTACAAAAATCTTTAAGATGATATTTGCGCTTTGGTAATCGTGTTGTAAGTTGGTGTTATAGCACCTAATGGAGTTAAAGTTTTAGGATTTAGAATTATATAGGTATTTTTGTGAAAATTGATTTTTTATTTTTAAATTTGAGTGGATAAATTCTTTGTTTTTAGAATCTACAATTCCAATCTTATAATTATTTTTTTCTACGAATTCTTCATTTGAAAGATATTAAGAATTTAGGATTTAGGATTTAAGGAACCTAGGTGGATATGTAGGATAGTCCATAACAGGGCATGATCTGTTGTTCTTTGCATATTGTTAATTTGTCAAGTATTATCATGTGTATATTTTGTAATAAAATATCAAACTGTGAATATCTAAAAGAAGTCTTATTTATGAATCCATTTAAATGTGATGATAGTAACACTTTTGAAAATATCATATATTATATTTTAAAATTTTGGCACCAAAAGGTTTGAAGTTATTATGAGTAGAGGATGAAAAGTCCAAATAAAGTTGATGCCCTCACTTGTCCCTGTCCCAAAAGTACCATAAATAATAATTTTAGGATTAGTAAGGATATATAAGGTGTCTATAGGTATTAAATATATGCTATTGTTGTCATATTTTAACATATTCACCAAGCAAAAATAATAACCTCAAAACTTGTAACAAGCATACTATTAATCTTTTCAAACACGGAACTTATTGGGACCAAGTTTAGGATTTCGGATTTACGATTTCAAGTTTATGGTTTAGAATTTAGGATTAAAGATTTAGGATTAAGGATTAGGATTTAGGATTTAGGATTATAAGAGTGTTCTAGAGGTTTTAGAGATCCCAATCTGTTAATATTTTAAGTGACATGTTTATATCCCAATACTCACAATCTTACAAGGATTCGAAAAATCCCTAGCTTTTTTTGAAATTTTGAGTTATGTGAAAGTTAGGGTTTAGGATTTTTAAATCCTAATTTTAAGCCTAAAATGCATCTCAGTCAAGGATTGGAACCCCCTGTACACATGTTTTTACTCTTCTTGGATATTTATCCTAATATTGATACTTGTCTGTACTCCTAACCTTCGTCACTTCTTCCTTCTCTTCCTCCTACATTGCATTGCATTTCATGTATGTGTCATAAAAAATTCCTTGTTATTACAAGAACTTTTGAATTAAGAAACATATCTGGTAAAATCTGCATGAGTACTCTTCTATTGATGTCCGCTATTGTGGGTTGTTGCATCATAGACGAGGACCTTGTCCACTCTTTTGCCGACATTGAAAAACTCATCATCCAACAAAATACTACCAATGCTAATTAGAAGTACTTGGTATACATAACCTATCTAATCTTGTACCATATCCTTTAGCTTTTCTCGCCCACTCTTCAGCCAATGATCTTAGTCCATCTAATGAAGAGAGATCCAACAATAAATATTGCTCAAAACATAGAAAAAACACTACTGAAAACTTAAGCTTTAAACTACGATTCAAAATCCATATTTGAATCTAGTTTGTACATAACTAATAAACTCCAAATATTTCACAAACTCACCTCAGTAGGAGCCATCGCCTCCATAAGTTGAAGTCACTAAAGAGCATATACATGGTTTGCAGGCGCTGCGAGACTTCTTCCCTTAGTCAAGTTGTAGAAAGAAAATTCAAACAAAAACCCTGAAAGCATCAAACGGAAGAGTTGATGATAATAACATCATATAACGCCTAGGATTATCCTAACATTGAAACCGCACTCACCTGCTAAGAATTCCAAGCAAACACAAACTCTAGACCTCTGCCACAATCCTCACCTGCACACATCCCAGAGTAATTGAACATGTAGCAACATACAAACCCTCTAACCAACCAAAATGATTGGAGAAATAGATCATGCACCAACGTACCAATCCACCCGCCAACCAAAATAATCGAAGTAATCAAATATATAGACAAAAGATCAATTCCTGAGATCGTTGCTATATTATGACATAGCCATTGCTGTTATAAAGTTACGAGTACTAACAAACATAATATTTGGGAATCAAATATACTCAAGTTGTGATTCTATAGTATTTTTCTAAATCCTAAACCTTGGTCGCCTTCCATTGCTCTTCTCTCTTACTCCTCCCTAAGGCTTGTATGAATGCATAGCATGTTTGTATGCGATTCTGTTGGGACCCTTTCTCGCCCCCACCTCCCCTCCCCCCCCTCCACCTGTTGCATCACATTGCTTTGCATTGCGTGTCTCTTCGTTGCGTGTCTCCTCCTCCCTTTATTTCACCTCGACCTTACTTTCTTCCCTCTCCTGCGGTCTCCTTGGTAGTCCATGTTGCCACAACATCCTCCGTGCCAAATTCTTTCATGTGCTTATATCATGGTTGGAGGCATATATAGTATCTCATTAGTTCCATCTTTTCCTACTTCATGCTCATTGCATCACCTCTATTGCACTCGCTTTGTGCTTCTTGTTTTGTCATTTTCCAATAATCAATCATGCCCCAACTATATTCGTACATAGGTCTCTTCATGTTCCTACTCATGTTGGCGATCACATGGGCTGGTGCATGAGTTGCAACTCTAACACCAATTTTGTCATTCCCTTGAAATCATCATGCCCTACTACATGGCAAATTTGAAATTGATCAAGTTTTCTCCTCACACAATAAAAGTGCTCTAACTACTGCACCCCGTCTAGTAAGTGAAAGTGCACCCTAAATCTTTGTTCTTGATATTGAAATACAATGCAATGTGTAGATATCCCTACTTGATTTTCACTCCTCCAATTTTTCTCCCTGTCATGGAAGAATATCCTTTCCCTCTATACGCCACGAGGTTCTTTGATGGACAAAGATCTTCCTTCCACAC
>JAWRVF010002001.1:15000-17500 GCA_036785485.1 Physcomitrellopsis africana | reverse complement strand
TGAATTAATTAATTAGATTAGATTAATTTATCAATTTTTATTTTTATGTTTCCACCTGGGCGCAAGACTGGGCGGCCAGCGAGGAGTCGGGACTTTGGCGAGGGAGCGGGACAGGAGGTCGGGAGTTGCCGCGGGACCAGGAAGAGGGGGAGCAGGTCCGGGACTCGCTCCGGGACTGGGACTCGCGGCGGGACTAGGAAGAGGAAGAGAAAGTCCGGGACTCGCGCCGGGACTGGGACTCGCGCCGGGACTGGGACTCGCGCCGGGACTAGTAAGAGGGAGAGGAAGTCCGGGACTCGCTCCGGGACTCGCTCCGGGACTGGGACTCGCTCCGGGACTGGGACTCGCGGCAGGACTAGGAAGAGGGGGAGGAAGTCCGGGACTAACTCC
Organism: Physcomitrellopsis africana; assembly: GCA_036785485.1. Taxonomy (NCBI): domain Eukaryota; kingdom Viridiplantae; phylum Streptophyta; class Bryopsida; order Funariales; family Funariaceae; genus Physcomitrellopsis; species Physcomitrellopsis africana. The sequence continues at coordinate 17,110 of JAWRVF010002001.1, read as the reverse complement.
GGGACTGGGACTCGCGGCGGGACTAGGAAGAGGGGGAGAAAGTCCGGGACTCGGGCCGGGACTAGGACTCGCGGCAGGGATAGCAGGCAGGACAGGGAAGGTGGGTGGTCTTCCACAAAAAAAAGTGTGTCTCGGAACTCCCTTAGTGCAGTAGGACGGGGGGCCTGCCGAATCCCACAGAGAGTACTATGTGGGGGAAGGGTTCCTCTGAAGCGTCTCGGGAAAAGTCGTGTGGGGGTGACGGTTGCTCGGTGCCTACGGGTGCCGACTGCTCGCTGCGTTCTTTGAGCCCAGTACCGATGTTCGCAGGGGGGGTTACCTTGGTTACCTTGGATCAGTGAGGAGTGGGGGTTGGTTTCCCGGCGATGCGACCTTCTGAGGAAGTCCCGCGGAGGGACGCCGAGGATTATATGGTGAACTGCCTGTCAAGGAGTGTGAGTCCCGCTGCCACCCCTGGTGGTGTGTGGCGGGCGACTGGAAAGGAGGGTTGGTCTTGTGCCGATACGCGTAACGTCGCAGCGAGTCCCAAGAGCTAGTAACCATTTTTGGCGGGGGGCGATGGCCTCGGTAATGTCAAGCCATTCACATTTTTGTAATGTGGTGTGGGGAGAAGTGTTTGCCGAGGCTGTTCAAGCCCCGCCTGGTCGACCACCATTGTGCCCGCCAGCGCGCTCGATCTCTATTGCAAGCTCAGGTGAAATTCCTGATAAACTTGGAGGGGGTGCGGGACGCGTTCGCAGTGTGGGTCGAGGAGTCTTAACATCCCAGGTCGGAATGTGAAAATGGAACCTCGAACCGACGAGCTTCTCGCTCGTTGGCTAGGGGTTTCACAAAAAAAGTAACATTTCTATAAATTTCTATCCGTCCCCTCCGTTAATTTGAGGGGGCGATGGGCCCCCGATAACACGCCAATTGTCTTTTGGGGAACCCTTCGCGGTGATCGCTTTATGTGTGTCGGCCTCTTTTTTCCGACTTCCTGGTCACATTCCGAAGCCGCGCACCTATGGTTCTCTTCCGGGGGGGTCTTAACTCTCTCTTTCTCTCTGGCTTCACTTTTTGTGTCTCTGGGGTCTGGTTGGAATTTGTGGCTTTGCGTTTCTTTTTCCATCACAAAAAGGGGTGTGGATTCCTGGGTTGGAATGAAGATGGGGAACTTCCTTGTCTTGTGAAGTGGGACCATCTTTTAGGGGATGGATGGCTTTGCTGCTGGTGCTGGGTGGGGGCGGTGTCAGTCCACCACCCCCCCCGGTAAGACCAGATTACTGGTTTCGTCGCTACTCTTATGTTGGCCCTACCTTGGCCAACGGGACTCGGCGACGCTCCAGATTGGTGGTGGCATGAAGTGGTAGTGTCGAAGGGGGATACCAGAAGAAGGGGAAGAGGGGCCGAGCCTCGCGAAACTTAGGTGTGCCGGGTTGTGTGATGTGGGAGTCCATTTTTGTGGCTACCGTCGTGATCTCGCCCATCCAAACCTGAGTCGTGCCGCAGACGGAAAAACTATGAAGAGTTGTGAGAAAAGTGGGAGTTGTTATATGATGTATAAAAGTATGTTCAAAAGCAACAACAACCGAACCGAAGTTACCTTGTTCGACCGATCGAGGGTCCGCTGTACTCGCCCACCAGAATTTGCTCCCGGAACCCCTCGACCTGCCAAAGTGGGCCGGGGGGCCTTGGTTCAACGAGGGTTACCCAAATGCCAGCCTATGTCAATACAAGCTGCCACGCGACCAGCGTTTCTCCCACCGCACTATTACTTAAGGACTGGACTATCGACCCCCCTCGCCGCAAGGTTAGGGGGCCAGGGCTTAGAATGTACTCCAGGTGGTGCGGTGGTAAGATGGCGAGTGGTGGACGAAATCGATCGGATGAGGTGATGGAGGGCAACTCCGCAGGAAGTTCATGTGGGGTTCCAGCTGGGTGTGCCGGGGGGGAGACACAGGCCAAAACTAGTTCGGTACCAGTGAACGGGTTGCTAGGCTCCCTTGGCCATTCGGATGGGATCTCAAAGGACGGATAGCAAACAACCGGCTCTAAGTAGTTTTTTCACGAACAGCACGACGCAGTAAGGGGTGAGTATTATGGTTTTCATTTTTTTGTCGTTAGATCACGA
>JAWRVF010002001.1:5000-7500 GCA_036785485.1 Physcomitrellopsis africana | reverse complement strand
CCAAAATTTAAAATATTAACAGCCCCATGTACTTGAAATGAACATCATTTAGAAAAAAAAACGAAAAAAAGAATCATGTGCAAATTTTAAATTTACAATTACGGTATAAAGAAATAATCATCTAAATGTTAAATACGTATTTTTATTTTTTTTTACAGTCAGTAGTACATTGTGCAGGATTATAATGGAAGAGTTTTTTTTTATTCCAAGTAAATTTGAAAAAAATTGATAAGAATTCACAAATATATATATATATGTAAAATTTAGGGTGTTAGGGTTTGGGGTGTTAGGGTTTAGGGTTTGCATAGGGTGTAGAATGTTTAAATCCGAACTCTAGGGTTCACTTACATCATATAGGGCCCTGAAAATCAGAATTGAAGTATGTAAAGGGAGGGTAGATTTAAGAACTCACACCAATGAATTGAATGTGAAGTGTGAGGATGAGGGATTGAAGGGATTAAGTGGGTAGTGGGTAGTTAATACTTGTACAACTCATTAGTTAGCAAGTGATTAACACTTGTAGAACCAATTGATTGTACACACATGAAAATACCTCCAAAATGATGTAGTGGATTTTGACATGACATGGACTACCACGTGGCAACCACATCTTCAATAGTGCCACATGGCACCTGCAAAAATAATTTAGTATTTTTGCTCATTTTTTAATAGTGGTAAATTTTTACTCAATTAATTTATTTTTATTTATTTTTTCCACCTTATTCTACTTTGTTTTTCCACTCAGTGATTTAATTAATTAGATTAGATTAATTTATCAATTTTTATTTTTATGTTTCCACCTAGGCGCAAGACTGGGCGGCCAGCGAGAAGTCGGGACTTTGGCGAGGGAGCGGGACAGGAGGTCGGGAGTTGCGGCGGGACCAGGAAGAGGGGGAGCAGGTCCGGGACTCGCTCCCGGACTGGGACTCGCGGCGGGACTAGGAAGAGGGAGAGAAAGTCCGGGACTCGCGCCGGGACTGGGACTCGCGCCGGGACTGGGACTCGCGCCGGGACTAGGAAGAGGGAGAGGAAGTCCGGGACTCGCTCCGGGACTCGCTCCGGGACTGGGACTCGCTCCGGGACTGGGACTCGCGGCGGGACTAGGAAGAGGGGGAGGGAGTCCGGGACTAACTCCGGGACTGGGACTCGCGGCGGGACTAGGAAGAGGGGGAGAAAGTCCGGGACTCGGGCCGGGACTAGGACTCGCGGCAGGGATAGCAGGCAGGACAGGGAAGGTGGGTGGTCTTCCACAAAAAAAAGTGTGTCTCGGAACTCCCTTAGTGCAGTAGGACGGGGGGCCTGCCGAATCCCACAGAGAGTACTATGTGGGGGAAGGGTTCCTCTGAAGCGTCTCGGGAAAAGTCGTGTGGGGGTGACGGTTGCTCGGTGCCTACGGGTGCCGACTGCTCGCTGTCTTCTTTGAGCCCAGTACCGATGTTCGCAGGGGGGGTTACCTTGGTTACCTTGGATCAGTGAGGAGTGGGGTTTGGTTTCCCGGCGACGCGACCTTCTGAGGAAGTCCCGCGGAGGGTCGCCGAGGATTATATGGTGAACTGCCTGTCAAGGAGTGTGAGTCCCGCTGCCACCCCTGGTGGTGTGTGGCGGGCGACTGGAAAAGAGGGTTGGTCTTGTGCCGATACGCGTAACGTCGCAGCGAGTCCCAAGAGCTAGTAACCATTTTTGGCGGGGGGCGATGGCCTCGGTAATGTAAAGCCATTCACATTTTTGTAATGTGGTGTGGGGAGAAGTGTTTGCCGAGGCTGTTCAAGCTCCGCCGGGTCGACCACCATTGTGACCGCCAGCGCGCTCGATCTCTATTGCAAGCTCAGGTGAAATTCCTGATAAACTTGGAGAGGGTGCGGGACGCGTTCGCAGTGTGGGTCGAGGAGTCTTAACATCCCAGGTCGGAATGTGAAAATGGAACCTCGAACCGACGAGCTTCTCGCTCGTTAGCTAGGGGTTTCACAAAAAAAGTAACATTTCTATAAATTTCTATCCGACCCCTCCGTTAATTTGGAGGGGCGATGGGCCCCCCAGGATGGGACGTGCTTCTTGCTAATTGTCTTTTTGAGGAAACCCTTCGCGGTGATCGTTTTATGTGTGTCGGCCTCGGGTCACCGAGGGCCCCTCGTTGGTTTTCTTGTTTTTTTGAAAAAGACTTTCCTGGTCTCATTCCGAAGCCGCGCACCTATGGTTCTCTTCCGGGGGGGTCTTAACTCTCTCTTTCTCTCTGGCTTCACTTTTTGTGTCTCTGGGGTCTGGTTGGAATTTGTGGCTTTGCGTTTCTTTTTCCATCACAAAAAGGTGTGTGGATTCCTGGGTTGGAATGAAGATGGGGAACTTCCTTGTCTTGTGAAGTGGGACCATCTTTTAGGGGATGGATGGCTTTGCTGCTGGTGCTGGGTGGGGGCGGTGTCAGTCCACCGCCCCCCCGGTAAGACCAGATTACTGGTTTCGTCGCTACTCTTATGTTGGCCCTACCTTGGCCAACGGGAGTCGG
>JAWRVF010002000.1:0-27778 GCA_036785485.1 Physcomitrellopsis africana | reverse complement strand
CAAACCCTAATCAAACCCTAGTCAAACCCTAATCAAACCCTAGTCAAACCCTAATCAAACCCTAAGTCAAACCCTAATGAAATCCTAACCCTAATGAAACCCTAAGTCAATCCCTAGTCAAACCCTAATCAAACCCTAAGTCAAACCCCAAGCAATTTCTAAGGCAGTTTTAGAACCACAATAACTACCAAACAAACCGTTGATCTTGATTGAAATATTTCATACACCTTAACAATTAAGTTAAAAACACACTCACCAAGTTTGAAGAAGATCCAACTTACCAAGAAGAAGAAAAACTTACAAATTTGCTCGGGTATCAGCCGGCCTCCTTCTCCAATCTTCACGCCAATATTCCAGTGCCTAAACCTCCTATTTGCACCGTTCAAATAAATTTCAATAACCTTTGATCAAACCGTTAGATCAATTTCAAATTCACAGCACACATTGACAACAACAATACCCAAAAACCCACAAATTTCCAGCCGTAGATCTACTGCAAGCTTCTGGAATTGCCTAAACCATCAACCCTAATTTATTTCACAAAATCTCAAGTAGCCAAAATAAACCCTGACTTTGCAAAGCTATTACAAAGTCGTTTTCTCTCCAAATCACTCAAAATCAACTCCTATATAAAACCCTTCAAGTTCACTCCCTAACCTCAATATCCGATCTGCAAAAAAAGACCCTCCATTTGCCGTCGGCACGCGGTTTTGTGCCCTGGGGTCTGGTTTCGACCCAGGTTCTTAACCGGCCCTCTCCGGATATCAACTCTTGTAGTTTTGAGGTAAATTTCTCTAAAACCTACTCTTAACTTATTAAACATACCTATACCAATTATTTTTCTAATCTACTTTGTTTTACCATTTTTATGGCTTTACAAAGTAAGTAGAAATCCCTTTTATAAAAGGCAGCATTAGCACTTTTTAATTTTTACTACCTCCTTGTCTATTATCTATTTTTCTAAGATAATTTTCTCAAATATTTTCATTTGAGCTCTTCTATAATATAATCATTCCTCCCCTCTTTCACCTAGTAGTCGTATTACTACACGACATCCACCCCCCCTGAACTTGTGCATCCTCTGGTATGTACCAATATTTCTTCAATATGTTGAATGCTCTTCATCTTGTTCATATTCTTGGTCTTCAATTTGATCATCTTCTTCTTTTTCAATACCCCTCAATAGATTTTGTTCTTCATCAAAATATATATATATTCCCTTTTGTTTGAATAACTTGACTCGCTTGCCTGCTATAGGTGTCTTCAATTGTGTCCCATCAAGTTCCCGTAATACATATGTTCCATTGTCATAGACTTCTATCACAACATATGGTCCAAACCATCGCTTAGAAAATTTTCGTAATGTACTATGTTGGTTATCCAAACTATTATCATATACTAATACCCAATCACCTTCTTCTATCTTCTTAGGTCGTAGTCGATGCGTTTTATCAAACCTTTCTTTATTCCTTTCCCTTGCTACTTTCAACCTTCCTATTGCCACTTCAATGTCTTCAGGTCTTCTTTCCAATTGTTGAATACGTAATGCTAAGAGATCCTCTCTGTTAAGATCATCCTTCCAAGGTAATATTCTCCATGTAGGTACTGTTTCTTCTATTGGCATAATTGGCTTTTGTCCATACATTAATTCCGAAGGCATATAACCGGTCACTGTACTATGAGTTGTACGATCTGCCCATAATGCAAATGGTAGTAGTTTTGGCCATTGATGTACTTTGCCATTGCATGCTTTTACTAATGCCTTAACAATAGGTGAATGCCCACGCTCACTCTTCCCATTACCTTCTGGATTATATGCTGTTGTCAAAGAAAGTTTGATTCCCATTCTACTAAAGAGTTCTTTTGCTTCTTTTGCATCCAATTCACCTCTATCTGCCGTGATTTTTCCAATACAACCATAGCGACAAATAATGTCTTCTAAAAGAAATCGACATATACTTTCAGTACTCTTTGTTCTTAATGCTTGTCCTTCAATCATATTTGATAAATCTTCACGTGCAAGTATCAAATATTTCATTTGTCCAAGCCCCATAAGCATTGCCACTAAATCCACTATCCACTTATAATGTAGTGCTAGAGGATAAGTTGGATGTAATTCATCTCGATGTCGAATGTTAGAATAGAATTGACAAATTTCACATGATCCTATAAAATCAACCATATCTTTATATATGCCTTTCCACCAATATTTTTCCTTCAATTTAGTAAAAGTTGCCCATATTCCTCTATACCCTACCCACAAACTCTCGTGAAACTCCTTGATAATCTTTTGTTGAGCTTCTAAATCACATATCACTCGTTGTGGTATTTCTCCTCTTCTCTTTGGATGCTTCCATAAATATCCATCATATAAAAAATATCCATAGGCTTTCTTACGAATTTTCTTAAATTTTTGATCTGTCCAATCTTCTTGTCGCTTTAAAGTACTTAGGTATTTTCCAATATCTTTCCATTCACCTTCATATGAGTCTTTTAAAAATAATTCCAATGGTACAGTCAAACATGCACCTTCTTCTTTTGATAATGCATTAGTATAAAAATTTGCACCCACATCATCTTCCATATCAATCATGTCTTCTTCATCATAATACCTTGCCCTGGATAACATATCTGCAACTGAATTATCCCTTCCTGCAATGTGTTTAAATTCTGGATTCAAAGATTTGATATATGCTATCCACCTCAACATAGCAATATCAGGAGTTTTGAACAACTTGTAATCATGCCTAATAAAGGCAAATAATCTGTTTCTACAACTACCGATGCACCAATCAAATACTCCTTTTCATTTTTCATAGCAGTTACTACACCCCATAATTCTCTTTTAATTTGTGCATATGCTCTTTGTCTAATATTCAAAACCTTTGCTCCAAACCGTACTACATATCTATTCCCTTGTTCATCGTCTTGTCCAATTGCCCAACCTATTCCAATTGGACTCGCATCAACTGTTAATATTACTGGTCTTCCACATTCATAATTCACTTTTTTCAAAGTTGGAGGTGAAGAAAGAAGTTCTTTCAATTTTTCCATAGCTTTTCTTTGCTCATCTTTCCATTGAAATCTTTTATTTTTCCTTAACAATTCATATAATGGATCTGCCACATGTGCAAAATGAGGTATCCATATATGATAGAAAATGCACGCTCCTAAATATCTTCTCACTTCTGTAGTATTTTCACATTCTTTCATCTTTTTAATAATATCAATTTTTTCAATACTTGGCTTACGTCCATATGATCCACACATGTGTCCAACAACTAGTATTTCATTTATCCCAAACATAGACTTTGTACCTGATAAGGTCAAGTGTACCTCTTCTAACCGTGATAAAATCTTTTCACAATCACTAATGTGATCTGCAACAAATCTTCTACAACCTTTCTGATCCAATGTCTCATCTTTTTCTTCTTCTGCACATCCTTTAATCGGAACATCATCTAAAAATGGCATAGTCTTTTCTGGTATAAATTCCCTCAATACTTTGTTCATTCCATTCATCATATGAGCTACTGAATTAGTAGCCCCTTGAGGCAATGTACACATTCTTACCAAACCCAATGGAGTCTTCATAGTAGTTAAATCTCTACTTTGTAATGCCAATTGAAATTGATCATATCCTGAGTAAAGATCACCTATCGAATAGATTGCTCTTCCTGCAAATGCCTCTGCAAATTCATCCACAATTGGACTTGAACCCATATTTCTAATGGTTACTTTATTTACAGGTTGCATATCTTGTATAAATCTCATTGTTCCATTTTTCTTTGGTATCGTAAACCATCGATTTGAGTAAGATGCTATAGATGGTTCTAAAATCCCCATTTCAATCTTTTCATTGAGTAAGTTAATCAACTTAGATAAATGTGCTCTTGGTACTGGAATTGGTCGTAAATTCCATGGTTCATGAGGAATAGTAAAAATAACCATAGGTGCTACAATATTTGGATCAACACATCCAATTTCATGTGCTTCAAATGCAAACGCCTTTCCATGTCGTGAAAGCATATTTCTAAAGCATTTTTCTTCACATTTTGTCAAAAATCCTTCACATCCAACCCTTAATCCATCTAGTGTAGCATCCATAAATTTATGACCTATCTTCTTAGGATCTCTCAAATTTGGTTGTGTAGATGCTCTTCTCACCTTTTCTTCACAATCTGATGGTAGTGGCAAAGCCACTGGTTTAACATTTTTTTCCACTGATTTATACTTAGTTTCAACACATACCTCTTGGCGACTTAAATTTTTCATAAAGTTTTGAATTTCATCATAAAATTCTTTAGAACATACATTAATAATTTTATTACTTTCTTGTAATCCATATTGTAATAAATAATTTAATTCTCCCATAGTATCCGCAAATCCAACTTCTTCAAATGGTCCTGATATAAATTCATCCTCAACCAATTCTCCATTTTCTTTCAAAGTTTTTTCCATTTTTTTAACATAATGTTTATCTATTCTTTTCATCCCTTCAATAGTTTTAAAAGATAATACACTAGCTTGGTTCAATCCAACAAGTCTAGTAGGTAATGCCATCTTTGTTAAATTCAGCGGAAACATGTCTTCCTTTAACCCATTGCAATCCCGCTTTACAATGGTGTGCGGTAAAAACCCTCAAGCTCTTCAAAGTTCTCATTTGATAATGGCTTTTCTCTCAACTTATCACGATTTCTTTCATGATCAGCACAAACGGTTAAAAATTGAACTGCTTTCATTCCATCTTGGCTTCTTATTCTTGCATAGGCTGAACTATCATCCATAACCTTTGTTTCCATTCTTGTGATAGTAATAAATGGTTGTCCCAATATAATTGGATATGTAGACATATCTTGTACAAAAAAATGTTGTTCATGAATGACATCTCCTATCATCACCTTTATATTTGGACAAGCTCCATACAATTCTCCCTTTGAATTATTTGCTGATCTTATCATCCATCCATGTTTAGTATCAATTGGCCATTTTCCCTTTCTATATAACTCCTTTGATATCAAGTTGATCTCAGAACCATGATCAATTAGTGCTACAATCGGCTCTTCTAATTCTCCTAATTTTACTAAAGTTTCTGTTGTAGCTCTTGCCCAAAGACTTCGAGAATAATGACTATAAGCTTGAGTACTATCTTCTTTATCTGTGAACTTGACTCGTGAAACATCTCCAATCAATTGCATTTCAATTTCTTCCTCTTCATTGCTTCCCATTGCTTTTGTACCTTGTATATTTGATGTTATAGTATCACCAATAGACTGTCTTTTTTTTTTTATTGTATCAATAATAACTTCATGAAATTCTCTTTTTGCAATTCCTAAAATCTCACCAATTGTAAACTCAACCTTTCCATTTAAAATCTGCTCCTCCAAAACCCTTTTCAAATCGGTAGCAGCTTCAATATCTGATTGTAATTTATAAGTAGGGACCTTTCCCTTCTCTTTTACAAAATCTCTTTCCTTTGTAGGAACATTCTCTATTGTCTCATCACGTATAGGATTTTTGTGTTGTCGTGCTTTTTCTCCTCTTGTAATCATTTTTGATGGCCCTTCATTATTTTCATCTTTTCTTTTTTTTTCTTCTATTAATGCATCATGTTGATTCCTTGCAATATGAGCATGTACCGATAATCCATCTACAGGATCATTTCATCCAGTAATTTGTCGAATGTCATTTCCAACACGTTTTAAATCATTTTTGGTAAAATTTCCTCTTTCAGTATAACTCATTGCACTTGTCCACAAAGAACTAGATTCTCCTGGAAGTTCAAGATTTATGCTTAAGCACTTGCCTCGATTTGCTTCTATCCAATATATTGATGCTTCATTGCTTGAGATTTTAAATGATTCTCTTGCAAGTGCCTTCATTCCTCCTTTACCAAAGTTTGTCTCCAATTTTTCTCCACTTTCCTTTAAATGTATCATACCATCTTTGAAAAAAACAACTCCTTTGCGTAGTGCCTCTGTAAAATCTTCACACTCCCTTTTGAATGATCCACGCTATCACACCACATGCACCTATGTATTATACCATCCATTTGTCCAAATTTTTGTCTTGTTGACACCTTTGATGATTGGCCCTTTTCTTCAAGTTTTGCAAATTTTATTTGCAAATCTCTCATCCCTCGTATGATTTCATCAATGTCTATTTCTTCTTTCTTTGATGTTGCCATTGAAGGTTGAAGCATAGGTATAGGATGGTTTGTAGGTAATTTTACCTTAGAAGCTTGCAATGGTCTTTGAATACCCACCCTATCTTTTCTCCTTTCTCTTTTTGCAAGTACTCCGATTGCTTCTTCCACTTCCTTCCAATTTGATGTCAATCCTTCTTCTTCTTCTTTATCTTCAAGTAATATTTCCAACTTTTCTTGTAGCTCTCTATCAGCCGCTTGTAGAAAAAGCTCTACTTTGCTTGGATCTAGTAATAGCTTCTCTTTCTTTGATAGATGGGAATATTGCCTTTCAAACTCCCTTAATAATTCTGTCGCTTGAAGATCCTTCTTAGGCCTTTCAATCCATTCAAAAAATGTCCTTTTTGTAACCCGATCACTGTCTTCAAAAAAATATTCATCCTTTAATGCTTGAGAAAACCTTTCCCATGAATCTCCAGATTGTCCTATAATGGACTTAACATGACTTCTTATCTCCGGTATAGTAGCCAGTTCAAATAATTGAACCATCTCCTTCTCAGAAACACGCTTCAATTCTATTTCTTTAACATAACATCTTAAATATTTTGTAATATTCTTCCCTTCAAATTGGTCAATCTTGTCCACAACTGCCTGTAATGCCTTATTTGCCATTCCTACCTTGCGATCTTTCACCTGTTGTTGTTGCATGAATAGAGCAAATGCTTCAAACATGCTTGCAGAGTTAGGATCAAAATACATACCTTGCCCTCCTTTGCTACCTCCACTTGCAACTCCACTAGAAGCTCCAATTGATGCACCATCCATAATTCCTCCTTCAACTCTCTTGCCTTCCTTCTCCATAAGTCAAATAAATCCAAAATTTTCCAAAAATCTTCCACCTCAAGCTTTTCACGTCGGGTTCACCAAATTATGTCGTAATACGTGAAGTCTTGCTTGAGAATGCTCCGGGCACCTGGCTGTGGAAGATAAAAAGAAAATACGCCACAACAAAATCCTAACAATTCTAATAGAATCTTAATTAACTTCTATTAAACCTTAACAATATTTTTCAGCTTGATTCAATCTTAAAGAAATTATAAAAGAAGAATAAATGAGTAATTCAATAATCATAATAGAAAATAATATATAAAATACTAAATTTAGAAAATACTAAAAATAGAATCTTAAAACCCTAAATCATATCTTATTCAAACCCTAGTCAATTCCTAAGTCAAGCCTTGATCAAACCTTAGTCATACCCTAAGTCAAACCTTGGTCAAACCTTAGTCAAACCCTAAGTCAAACCCTAGTCAAACCCTAAGTCAAACCCTAGTCAAACCCTAAGTCAAACCCTGATCAAACCCTAAGTCAAATCCTAGTCAAACCCTAATCAAACCCTAAGTCAAACCCTAATCAAACCCTAACCCTAATGAAACCCTAATTCAAATCTTGGTCAAATCTTAGTCAAACCCTAATCAAATCCTAAGTCAAACCCTAGTCAAATCCTAATCAAACCCTAAGTCAAACCCTAATGAAATCCTAACCCTAATGAAACCCTAAGTCAATCCCTAGTCAAACCCTAATCAAACCCTAAGTCAAACCCTAAGCAATTTGTAAGGAAGTTTTAGAACCACAATAACTACCAAACAAACCGTCGATCTTGATTGAAATACCATACACCTTAATAATGTTAAAACACACACACCTGTTTGAAGAAGATCCAATCCTACCAAGAAGAAGGAAAACTCATGTAAATGTTTCACAGACGCCTCCTTCTCCAATCTTCACGCCAATATTCCAGTACCTAAAACCTCCTATTTGCACCATTCAACTGCTTCCAAATTTTACAAGCATGTAGGAAATTAAGTCGTCTACACACACACATAAATTTCACCCCAATCCAACTGATAGATTGATCAAAATCTGCGAAACCCTAACTGACCTTTAAAACCCAATTCCAGAGACCCCAACTCATATAAATTTCAATAACCTTTGATCGAACCGTTAGATCAATTTCAAATTTACAGCACACATTGACGACAACAATACCCAAAAACCCACAAATTTTCAGCCGTAGATCTGCTGCAAAGCTTCTGGAATTGCCTAAACCATCAACCCTAATTTATTTCACAAAATCTCAAGTAGCCAAAATAAACCCTGACTTTGCAAAGCTATTACAAAGTCGTTTTCTCTCCAAATCACTCAAAATTAACTCCTATATAAAACCCTTTAAGTTCACTCCCTAACCCCAATCTCCGATCTGCAAAAGACCCTTCCATTCGCTGTCGCACGCGGTTGTGCCCTCGTCCGTTTCGACCCAGTTCTAACCGGCCCTCCTGATATCAACTCTTGTAGTTTTGAGGTAAATTTCTCTAAAACCTACTCTTAACTTCTTATTAAACATACCTATACCAATTATTTTTCTAATCTACTTTGTTTTACCATTTTTATGGCTTTACAAAGTAAGTAGAAATCCCTTTTATAAAAGGCAGCATTAGCACTTTTTAATTTTTACTACCTCTTGGTCTATTATCTATTTTTCTAAGATAATTTTCTCAAATATTTTCATTTGAGCTCTTCTATAATATAATCATTCCTCCCCTCTTTCACCTAGTAGTCGTATTACTACACGACAACGTAATGAATTAAATCGTAAAAGATTTTGTACTAGAAAAGATTATACCATTTGTGGATAATATTCCAATCAAAGGTTGCAAAGATGAAATAAAAAATATAATTATAGAAGCGGATGGCTGCAAAATATTTGTAAAATAACATATTAAGGATGTAGAGAGAATTTTGAAAAGATTGGAGGAGGTGAACTTAACTCTATCTATTGATAAATCCAAATTTGGAGTTGAAGAAATTGTAGTTGTAGGCAATTTGTGTGGAAGCTATGGAAGAAAGCCAAATCCAGATAAGGTAGATGTTATTTTACAAATGAAAGCTTGCAACAATATCATTGAGGTGAGAAGATTTCTTAGAGCTTGTATTTTCTATCAAATTTGGATACCTCATTTTGCTCATGTAGCGAAGTCTTTGTACAAACTTTTAAAAAAAAGAAATAAGTTTACATGGGGCATGGAGCAAGATAAGGCTATGGAGGATTTGAAAGAGATTTTAAGATCTCCACCAGCTCTAAGAGAAGTGAATTATGAGAATGATAGACCTGTGATAGTAACAATGGATACTAATCCTATTGCCATAGGTTGGATTGTTGGACAAGAAGATGTCAGCAAGATTTGCTATTAGATATGGAGCAAGAATCTTGACAAAGCACCAGAGGGCATATCCACAAGTGAAAAGAGAATTGTGGGGTACAATTACAGTATTGAAAGCAGAAAGAAATTATTTAATTGGAGCAAATGTGCTATTAGAGACTGATTGTTTATCTTTGTTTGGTATAATAGCTAACTACTCAACTCCTGATATTGCCATGCTAAGATGGATAGCCTACATTAAATCTCTAAATCTAATTTTGATTCACATTAAAGGCAAAGAAAATGCAGTAGCGGATATGCTATCAAGGGCTAGGTATATGCATAGAGAAGAAATGATTGCTGAAGAAGACCATGAAGATAGGTGCAATAAAGATTTGGATTACGTATTTTCAACAAATAATGAGAGAATGGAAGAAGTTCTATCTTTTGAAATAGAATCATATAAAAGAAGATTGAAAGACATTGGCATTTATTTGAGCACCCTTAGAAAATTGCAAGATTGGTCAAATAAGTTTTTTAAAGAAATCAAGCAATATTCATATGGATATTTTCTACGGGATGGGCTTCTTTGCAAAAAACCAAAAAAAAAGGATAGAATGCCATTGCGGATAGTTGGAAATGCATGCACCAAAGCTCAAGTTTTAAAGGAATTTCATGATTCACATTGAGCTGGGCACGGAGGAGTTTGGGCTACATATACAAAGATTAAAGAGCGATATTGGTGGAAGGGTCTTTATAAAGATGTAGAAATTTTTGTGGGATCATGCCTTGAATGCCAACTTCAATCCAAAATCACATATCATGATGAATTTCATCCAATTTATCCTCTTTCCATTCACTTCCAGTGAGTAATTGATTTGGTAGTTATGCCAACTAGATTATAGAATATAAAATATTTAGTTTTGGTATGAGAGGAGTTATCAAACTATATTGAAGATAGAGCTTTAAGAACTAAACAAACAGCTGGAATATGTCGATTTATCTTTGACAATATTTTTAGCCGCTGTCATACTGCATTTACGTGCAGTATATAAAAATATTAAATATCTTGTATCTATTGTTAATATATCTGTGAGTACTAGAGGTTATTTTAGAAGATATTATAATGAGAGGATTTATTATAGCCACTTAGTTAGTGAATTAAGATGGCTATTTGTTTTGTTCCTACCTTATTTATATCCTAGAATAGACTCTTTTGTAATTAGAAGAAAAGTAAAGGTTGTTTTACCTTTCTTATTGACTTTTGAGGTAGAATGGACCTTGTGAGGGATAAGAAAGAAGAGCATGGGGTGAATAAGGCCTATCCAATAGGATTTGGCTGCCCATGTGGGCGTCTCATAGTCTAATATGGAAAGAAAGAGAGATATACTCCTCTTGCTAGACCGAGAGGAGGAGGCAATTTTGAGTGGTGAACTTTGGAGAGAGATAGCTCCAAGGAGATAGAAGCGTTTGTAATGAAAATTAGTGGGTGTGTTCTTCAAGTTGTGAGGATTCTAGAACCTACTCACTTGCTTGTTTTGGAGTTGTGAGCAAAACATTATGCTTGTTTTAGTAGAGTAGGGTTTACTGCCACCCAACGAAGAGGGGCAGAAACTTCGAGCTGCCACTGCAAGTTTGATTTCAACTCTTTCTTAGTGAAATTTATAGAGAGTTTGGAAAATTGTTCTAGCTTTCTATCAAGACATCTCTTGTAGCATTTGGAGTTGGAGAGCAAAAGTTGTGAGCTTGAGAGTGGGAAAGGATTTGCTGCCACCCGACGAAGAGGGGCAGAGACTTTGTTCAACCACCCAAGTCGGACAGTCTCTTTAATCTTTTTGATATTTTAGATGCTTATATTAGCTTATGTAAGCTTTCTACAAAAACAAAAATCAATACATTTGGAGCTTTGATGAAAGTTTTATGAGCCGTGAAGTGTCAAAGAGGGCAAATTATTGCTAGGGTTTGAAGAGTAGAATCAACTAGCTACAAAATCTGGAGTTTGAGAGGCATGCATGCGAAATTTTAGAATAAGTTAGATGATGGAGTGAGCTTTCTAAAAAGCTATTGCATGTCTAATTTGGAGAAAGAAAGTGATCACAACAAAGGTTGAAGTAAAGAGGAGCTTTGCTACCTTTGCATTTGCTTGGAAATTTTAGTACCTACTTCTTTTAGCCATAACTTTTAAACGGTAAGTCATCTATTTGTGAAATTTTGATATGTTTTACAATGGATCAATGGCTTTCCATAGGCTATAAGCACGGTTGATTTGACCTTTGGATGAATTTTTAGTGATTTATTTAATTTCAGCTTGTTGTATAACTTGTATTCCTTATATGCGGTTGTATTTGAGGAATACTTGAATATATATACACTTTGCTTATACTATTTATACAAATATATATACTTGAGTATATATCAAGAATTTATATAAGTATTCTATAAGTATTATATATAATATTTGTATAAGTATTTGTATAAGTATTATACCTAGGATTATACATTATTTTATACAAGTATTTGTACAAGTATTATACCAATTATTTATACTTAATATTTATACAAGACTTATACAAGTATAATACAAGTATAATTTAAAAGCTTGAACAAATATTATGCAAATATAGAAGATACTTGCACGGCTTCCTCTCATGTTCCCTATTAGTTCTAGTAGCAGCTAGGAATCTGGCGTTTTCCCAAGGCGAATTCTCTCTATCCGACAACGTGATTCCTCCGTCGGATAAGGTTGTCATACTGAAATTACTTGCAGTATGTAAAATCCACTCAAAATGCATAATATGTTTATAAATTTAGATATGTGTTAGAATGATTAATATAATAAATTAAAGGGATTGATAGAAGAAACTTTATTTTATTTTTACTTGTTTTGATTATAATATTTAAAAATTATAAGATCTAAATGATTAGTATGAAGCCTTGAGAGAAGATGGGAGCCTAAGGATGAAAATATAAGCTAGTAGGAGGCTAATTGGGAGGGATGAAATGAAGGCATGGTCGGATGAAGGCAAGGAATGGGAAACTTCATCCCCATTGGTCGAATACCATGCCCAATGGACTTTGAGGAGGCTGCCCACGACCTCGGCAACTTCAAGGAGGCCATTAGAAAAACAAAGACTAGGGTTGTAAAGTTTAGGATTTTGGGTACAATTTGTGTACAAAAATTAGAGGATTTGGAGTCAAGGTAAAGAAGTTAGAGCCATTTGAAGATAAGGTATAAATATGAGACATACTGTCACTCTTTTGAGAATTGGAGGAATTGTATGAAAGCTTTTGGAGATCGAAAGATGCGGCTAGAGAGGGGATTGCAAGTTCTACACCTAATATGGAAGAATTACTACATTTAAAGTTTTGAAGAAGGAGTTATTGGGAGTCAAAGACAGCAAATTGAATTCAAAGGTAGTAAGTAGACCGTTTTGTTGATAGTGATGGGATTTGCCATATCTTAAGTTTTTGGACGAATTTTTGTCTCAAAATTTCCAAGAAAGTATATTATTATGCTAAAAAGCTATATATCAAAGTTTTATAGCATTTGAACTTTTAAATTGTGAGTTATGAAGAATTTAGTAGACGGGTGTTTGTAAATAAGGGTTTAAAGCTACTGCTAGGGTTTTGACAATATCTAAAGATCGATAATGAATCAACGGTAGAAGTTTGTGATAGTAGTTTTGAAGAATACATCTGTACTTCATGTTAATTTGGAGTAGATTTGGACGGTTGGATTAAAAGTTATGGATTATTGAAGTTCAAAAAAAATTCCCTTCCTACGGGGGAATGAGGGTTTAGAATATTTTGTTATGTTTTAAGTGGTTTGAGGAAAATAGGCTTGTAAATTGGGTGTAATAGCCCTATGAAGATCTCTTTTATATAAACTTGGAGGTTTTTATTATACTTGAATCTTCCTTGAGTAATTAGTGGCAACCAAAAGCCCAGCACTTTTTTGAGGCAGATTCTCTCTACCTCGACAACGGAAATGGGAGAAGTTGGAATATTTAATTCACTGGTGTGGCTATGATATAAATGAGCAAACTTGGAAGCCAGTAGAAAATATAACAAATGCGCCGCAATAGCTACAAGAATTTTATCAATGTTATCCTCATAAATCAAAAGTTGGCCATTAATGAAATGTGAAGATGAAACCTTCTCCAAAGGAATGTATATAAGTAGGATCTAGGTTTTTATCAAAATATAACTTGTTGTATTTTGCTTTCTTATAGTATCAAGATATTTAATTTCAGGGTGTTTTTAGATATGGCTAGTGAGAATGTAGATATTATATTAGTCGTGCCATCTCAACCAAGTAGGTCACGGTGTCGTGTTGTAAATCAAAACATAGTGTGAAAAACATAAAAGAATGCATTAAAATAAAAAGATTAAGATTAGAAGAAAGGTTGATAGAAAATTAGTAGTAAGAAGATACAATGGAAATTTACCTTAAAAAGTGAAATTTCTTCAAGTTAGTAAAAAAGAAAAGATTGAGGAAGTGGAAAAGACATGGGCTAAGAGGTCTTTTTGACCAAGAGGATAAAGAAGACCAGTAGGGAGATGACAAGGAAGGGTCGTGAAGAAGAAGGAGAGTTTTTTTTGGAGAGATAGGGTTTCTTTTTGATAGGCAGTATACGTTTTTGTGTATAGCAGAAGCTTAGAGAGGATTTTAGATGCGAGTTTTTGTGGGTTTGTAGTAGACAAGATAAGAAACTCATAGAAACAATTTTCATGTCTTTTCATTAAGTATCAAGGGAGATATGAGTCGTGAAAGTTGTAGGTGTTTAAGACTAGGGCAGTGAGGGTTACAAAATTTTGGGCCTTGGTTCTTGGAAACCACTTGGACTTTAGCAACAAAATTTGTTGGGTTTTTGTTTCTTATAGAGTTAATTACTTTGTATCAAAATCTCAAGTCAATATGACCTCTGAGCAAAGAGTTATGAGTGAAATTGTAACCGGTTTGAATGAAAAGAGAAATAGAGTGAAGGTAGGGTTGAGGGTTTGTATGGGCAATGCATGTGTGTGGGTTTTTTTGGGTATAAAGAGATTTAGGAGACGAATTTGAGTGTGAAATTTGATAGACATGATCTATGTAAGTTAAGGAAGAGATGATTGTAAGTTTGATACTCATTAGTCTTATAAATAAAATGTTATGCTCTTTCAAAGTGACAGGGGTCTATCTCCAAATCAGTGAAGTTTGAGAGAGTATAACTTTGTGATCAGAGTAGTATTTTGAGTAAAATTTGTTGGGATTTGTAGATATATGAGTCTATTAAGTTGTGTAAAAAAATGATTGCTATTGGAGTTATATTCGAGGAGTTATGAGGAATGTTGTGGTCAGATCCAGAGTTGTTAGAAGGCAAAATTAAAGAAAAAGGATGGAACCTATAACTCAAGTTTGGAGAAGACTTTTGGAGCAATATTTGGAGGGTGTTTACAACATGATACAAGATATAAGCCTACCAAATTTCAGCACTTATGTCTTCTTTAATGAAGAGCAATGAAGGTGTGAAGCAAAAGGGGTCCAGAATCAAAGGCAGCATGGAGGGATTACTTTGACAACATGGTTCTGTCTAACCACATGAGCTGTAATCAAAAGGTTTATGGGGTTTGCTTCTTTACTCTTTTAAGTACCTTGTGTCCAAATTTTGCTTCAATTGATGTGATATCCTAGGATTTATGGGCAAAATTGAGGGCGGTTTTCTAAAGGCAGAATATGTTAGGGTTAATAAAGTATGTTTTTATGTAAATTCTTCAATTTTATGAACTTTATGAATCTCATCTTGCACTTAAGAAACGAGAGGCAAAAAAGACCCAGTGTTTCTTAGGGCTAAGACTCTCACCACGACAACGGTGTCGACCTCAAGATGAAGAATTAGAAGAGTCAAGAAGACGTCAAAGAATACCAAGTAGCAGATTACTCGTGATTGTCTTTGAAGTTGAACCAGCTCATGCAGGTAGTGACAAAGCAATATTTTTAGGCCGTTTTCACAATGAAGATACAGAAGTTCAAGCATGGTCTCAAGTGGAAGGTGTTGGTTATTACCGGTGGCTACAAGGACCTATGAATGATTTGCCTTGTGAACAACAGCTGGAATGTATTATAGAGACTATGCATCAAATCTTTGATTTCCTCCATTTGTAAACACACATCTCAAATGACTTCTCAGAGACCTCGAAGCTAGAGGAGGAAGTGATGTCAAGGATATACTTATCAAAATCTTCTAGAATATTTTAGAAGGTTCTTAGAACTCTCTAGAACCTTTCAAAGCCTTTTAGCATCTTCTTAGTTGGTAGAAATTTCTTGAGAAGCTTCCTAATTGGTAGAAATTGCTTGAAAAGCTTCCTAATTGGTGGAAGTTGCTTGAGAAGCCCTCTAGTTGGTAGAAGCTGCTTGAGAAGCTTCCTAGGTAGGAATATATATTGGAATTAAGGCTGAAGAGTTCTTCAGTCTCGACAATACATCTCTTGGAGTTCTAGCTCACGTCTTTGATATTGTTTCTTATACTCAACTGATAAATCTAGTTCTTATCAGTTCTTCTTGAACTTCTTGTTTAGACTTCCAATCTATATTTTGTGTCCGTGATACTACAATACCTTCAAAAAGAGGGATAATTTACTTTTAAATAAGAAGGATCTAATTCTTATATCCAAAATAAAGGCAATCTTGACAAACTATCAAAGATACATGAATACAAAATAAGAGACTTGAATTAAAAAGAGATTTTATAAAGAAACCAATAAGGATTTGAATTATCTAGATGAGTATATAAACAATATCAAAAAAAGTGAGCTAGAATTTCAAGAGATGTATTATTAAGATTGAAGAACTCTTTAGCCTCAATTCTAATATATATCCTTATATAAGAAGCTTTTTGAGTCGCTTCCATCAAACTAAGAAGCTTCTTAAGCAGCTTCTATCAACTTGGAAGCTTCTCGAGCTACTTCTATCAACTAGAACGCTTCTTAAGCAACTTCCACTGACTAAAAAACCTCTAAAATATTTTAGAAGGTTTTATAAACTTTCAAAGTATATATCTTTAATACAATGTAACGATTAAGCTGAATTGACAAACTAACTTTTTATTGCTATTATTCAAGAGGTAAATATCAAAAAATTCACAATATGGAATCAATATCTTTCAATAGTTATTTTTATAAATCAAGCAATTTTAAATATTTTAATAAATCACATCCTATTTGAACTTGTATATAGACTTATTTATTAATATCTACAAAGTATTTACTTCCAATAATAAAATTAACTAAGACTTATTTAAAATCTTTCAATTATATCCATATAGCATGATTTAAAGATTTAAACTTTTTAGATAAAAAAATTGTTTTATATAGCAATCTAGCATCAATCTAGCATCAATCTAGCAACTAATAGCAAAATTGTGCTACTTAAAAATTAATGCCAAACTTTGTCTACTATTATATTACAAGTGATTACGTCTTATAATTTTTTAAAAGTATAAATTTTTATAATGGTAAAATTCGACCACAATAGTATGGCTTATACCAAATCTAATATATTATTATAAAGCATGATATTTAATTTAAAAATATGTTAGATATTTAGTTATAAAAATTTTATCTTTAATTTATTAATAATGCTTCAATAAGTGATTTGTTTCTGATATGAAAGACAAATACACATAATAATATTAAAAGATATTATATAAATAAAAATCTTTTATATTTAAATAGATTTATATATAAATAATTCTATGGCATTTAAAAATTTATTAACAACCTTTGTTATACCAAATCATAACTAATCAATTACTTGTAAGTTAGATTCTCAATAACTTCAAAAAAAAATCTATAATCTTCTTTCAAAGTCTTTTTTTTGTATCAAAATTTTATCCTAATTCCATATATCCATCTTTTATACCTCCATAAAGTTTTATCTCAAAAAATCCCTTAGATTGCATAAAATGATCAAATTGTAACAAAATCTTTTTAATATCTTGTTCACTTATAAAAGATTTTTTTTTCTAAATTTTAAGATCTAATATCTTTTAATTAAATTATTGGATTTTTTTTAAAATTTCTTTAAAAAAAATTATTTTATATTCTTAAGCTTTATTAAAAAAAATTTAAAAATTTTAAAAAAATAAAAATCAATTATAGATTCACTACTAATTATTTGACATCTCAAAAATCCTAGCAATGCTTTAAATCATAATTTATAAATATTTGAATACTATTTTCTTTATATTCTAAGAATCCAAAATTTAAATATTGCCAAAATTTATGTATAGCTTTATAACATGATAGTACATATTTTTTAAAAATTTGAGCCAAAATCTTATTAAAATGCTTGAGATATAGTTCAAAATACAACCACTAATTAAACAAGTCACTTACAACCCTTAAATTGCAAGCATTGATTTTAACTTCTAATATCTCTTTTATCCCTATTCAAAATTTATTGAATCTTATACATACAATATAGTAAAAAAAATTCTTATTCTAACCTTAATTACTAATCTTTTATCACTCTCTATATATATATATATATATATTATACTTTAAAGAGTGATACTAGGTATAAAATTACCACCTTGACTTTGAGCGCCTTTATCTCTTTCACAAAAACTTCCAACTATTCACTTTTTATAATAAAGTTATATCCAAAAACCTAAACCTATTGACTTTAATCTTTGATATTCAAAGTTCCCTCAAAAAAGTAATCTTAATTCCTAATAAGGCCTTGGATAGCCTTCTTGAAGCCCATTGGACATGACTTTTGGTCAATAGGAATAGTGATTATGTCCATCCATTTATCTATATAGACACCCTAATTATTCTTTTGCTATCAAGATTTGTTTCTAATCCTTTTTCTAATAAGATTTATATAATATGTGCTCCAAATCTCAAATAAAAGAAATAAAATAAGATTTCAAGGATCACCAATATCTAACAAAAATGACTCTAAATATATAAAAGTTATTATCAACATAAAATCAACCTCAAAAGTGACTATTAAAAAAAATAAGATTGTACAAATCTCAATATTAGTCTTTTTAAATACACTCCTTTTAAAATAGTAATCTAATTATATTTTATAAACTATCATGAAGATTTATAAAGATTTAATATAAAATAGACGAAATAAAAAATAACAAAAATATCTTTAAATTACAATTATGACTTTTTTTTTTTCAAAATCAATATATATTCTCCTTCAATATATCATCCTTTTATTTATATATAATAAGATTAAAGTCTTGATCAATATAGATATCTTTTATATTTATCAAATAAGAAATAATAGATCAATACAGTACCATTTATACTACCATATGATAAGATGATTTAATGACTATAAATGTAGCCCTATTGTATTGTAATTACTTACAATATGTAAAAATTAATTAAAACATATTATATGTTTATGAGTCTAGATGTGTGTTAGAATTAAATTAAATTAAAAATGGTTGATAGAAGAAACTTTATTTTATTTTATTTTTACTTATTTTGATTATGATATTTAAAAATTATAAGATCTAAATGATTAATATGAAGCCTTGAGAGAAGGTGGGAGCCTAAAGATGAAAATTTAAGCTAGTAGGAGGCTAATTGGGAAGGATGAAATCAAGGCATGGTTGGATGAAGGCAAGGAATGGGAAACTTCATTCCTATTGGTCGAATATCATATCCAATGGGCTTTGAGGAGGCTGCCTGCGACCTTAACAAGGATTTCGGCAACTTCAAGGAGGGCATTTGGAGATTAGAAGCTAGGGTTGTAAATTTTAGGATTTTGGATACAATTTGTGTATAAAAATTAGAGGACTTGGAGTTAGGATAAAGAAGTTATAGCCGTTTGAAGTTAAGGTGTCAATTTCAGACATATTGTTACTCTTTTGAGTATAGGAGGAGTTTTACAGTAGATTTTGGAGATCAAAAGGCGCGGCTAAAACGGCAATTTCAAGACTTATATCTTTTGCAAAAGGATTGTTGCATTTGGAGTTTATATAAAGGAGCTATAGGGCATTGAAGGCGGCACTTCCAAATCAAAGGCAATAAGTGAGTGGTTTTGTTTATAGTAATGGTTGGAGCCATAACTTGAATTTCTAGAAGAATTTTTGGCTCAAACTTCTTGGAAAATGTGACATTTTGTGTTAAAAAGCTATACATACAAATTTCGTGGCATTTGAGCTTATAGTTTGTGAGATATGAAGAAATTTGTATGCACATGTATAAAGACAAGGGTTTGAAGCGACTGTTAGGATTTTCAAGATATCTCAAGATCCGTAATGAATTTGCAATTGAAATTTGTTTTGGAGGTTGATAAGAATATATCAGTACCTCATGTAAAATTTTACTATGTTTGGACATTCAGATCAAGAGATATGAGGTGTTGAAATTTGAAAAAAATTCCACATAAGGATATATAAGGTTTTAGAGGATTTTATCATATTTTGGATGTAGTTGGTTATTTGAGGCTTATGTATTTGGTGTAATTGCTCCAAAAGGGAATATATATATATATATATATATATATATATATTAGCTTAGAATTTTCCTCATTTTGAAGCTTGATTGAAAAATTAGTGATAGCTAGTAGCCCAGCGCTTTCTTGAGGCAAACTCTCTCTATCCCAACAGCACTATAGGATAAACCAACTAAAATCCATTGATGTGGCTCTTATCATGTTGTATAATAGATTATTTATTTTTATATATATATATATATATATATATATATATATTATTTTTATATGATAGCCATGCCATAATATGATAACATGCTATCTAATAATATAGTCTTATTAGTAGCTATTAAATATTTTAATTTAAATACTATCATTGACAAAATTATTATTGATAATTTATTTTTTTAACCAATTATGATGATTTCTTTTTTTTTTCTATATTTTTAAAGATAATGCTAATTATTGTTACATTTTGAACAACAACAATAAAATAATATTTAATTATTGTCTTTTTTTTCCCTCTTTGCCATGGTAATCAACACCAAATAACCAACTTCTTCCATCTCATCCAATTTCACTTAGTATATAAGATAGTATTTCAATAGTTTCAAAGGCATATTTTATTTTCATATACCTTAATACTTCTAAACTTATTCTTTCTTTATTTTATCTTTGTTTGCTTCCTTACTTCAATTATGTCTACTATCTAACTTGAGAAGATTATAGCACTAACACAAGAGTACCAAAAGCCTAATACTATGACATTTTGTCCAAAATATGCAAAGAACATTGTACAATAGTGCATTGTTGTATTATAACATGGCTATAGGATAAAATAGCAAAAGAAGACATATATTATAAAGGAGCTTAATTGAAGATTTAATAACAAAATTACTTTAAAAAATATAAGCAAAAGATAGGGAGGTAATTAAAATATTTAATATTAATATTAATTTTTTATTAAAAGAAACTTTTATTTATTTTATAAGATCATAAATAAGATAAAATAAGATAGATTAGTAAAAATAATACTTTAGATATTTTTAGATTAAAAAAAGATAGTTTCTAGCAAAACTTATTTAAAAAAATCTTGGATTAATATCCAAAGAATTTTGATTGTGAACCATAGTAGAAACCAAATTCGAAGGTACAAAATCATATGCCTTATGCAAATAAGGGGTTCTTTTATTAATCAAAGAATAAGGTTGGAAAGCAAACTTAATAAGATTTATTTAAACATTGATTTTAAGGATTTTGAATTTGTAATGACTTTGTAAAAGCTATACAAAGTCAAGGTTCTATTTGAGAGACTTTGATTATTAAGAGATAAAATAGGTTCTCATTTTAGAGAATTTTATGAATATTATAGCAGGTCTATAGGTAAAAATTTATAGATTTGTGAATATAGTTGTATTAAATATTTTTTATGAATTTAAACATAATTAGACAATTAGATCAAAGATTATTAGAATTTAAGTAGATTAGGATCTTAGAAATTAGATTTTGAGGATCAATGAGGATTTTTGTGATTCAAGCAATATATCAATTAAATTAGAATGGTTTTTTTTGAACTAATAATTGACTTAGTTTTTAATATTTTTGCAAAATTTTAGAATATATAAATGGTACAAAAAGAGCTATTAATATTAGAAGATTGACATCAAGATTGGTGTCAAAGACATACTTATCAGAACCTTCTAGAATATTCTAGAAGATTCTAAGAACTCTCTAGAATCTTCCAGAGCCTTTTAACATCTTCCTAGTTGATAAAAGTTGCTTCTGAAGCTTCTTAGTTAATAGAAGTTGCTTGAAAAGCTTCCTAATTGGAGGAAGCTACTTGAGAAGCTTCCTAATTGGTGAAAATTGCTTGACAAGCTCCCTAGTTGATAGAAGCTGCTTAAAAAGCTTCCTAGGTAGAGGTATAAAATGGAAGTGAGGCTAAAGAGTTCTTCATTCTCGACAACACATCTCTTAGAGCTCTAGCTCACCTCTCTAGTGTTGTTTTTATACTCATCTGATTAATCCAATTCCTGCCAGTTCTTCTTGAACTTCTTGTTTAGACTTCCAGTCTATATTTTGTGTCCGTTGTCATATTGCATTTACGTGCAGTGTATAAAAATATTAAATATCTTGTATCTATTGTTAATATATCTGTGAGTACTAGAGGTTATTTTAGAAGATATTATAATGAGAGGATTTATTATAGCCACTTAGTTAGTGAATTAAGATGGCTATTTGTTTTGTTCCTACTCATTTATATCCTAGAACAAATTTCTTTCAGAATTAGAAGAAGAAGGTTGTTTTACCTTTCTTGTTGACTTTTGAGGTAAATTGGACCTTGTGAGGGATAAGAAAGAAGAGCATGGGGTGAATAAGGCCTATCCAATAGGATTTGGCTGCTCATGTGGGCGTGTCATAGTCTAATATGGAAGGAAAGGGGGATATACTCCTCTTGCTAGACCTAAGGTTTGGAAGTTTTAAGTGGTGAACTTTGGAGAGAGATAGCTCCAAGGAAATAGAAGCATTTGTAATGAAAATTAGTAGGTGTGTTTTTCAAGTGGTGAGGATTCTAGAAACCCAAATTTCACTCTTGCTTGTTTTGGTTGTGAAGAAAACATTGTTTTTAAGAGAGAGGGGTTTACCGCCAATTCAACGGTAAGAGGGGCAGAAACTTCGAGCTGCCATTGCAAGTTTGATTTCGACTCTATCTTAGTGAAATTTATAGAGAATGTGGAAAATTGTGCTAGCTTTCTATCAAGACATCTCTTGTAGCATTTGGAGTTGGAGAGCAAAAGTTGTGAGCTTGAGAGTGGGAAAGGGTTTGCTGCCACCCGACGAAGAGGGGCAGAAACTTTGTTCAACCACCCAAGTCGGACAGTCTCTTCAATCTTTTTGATAATTTAGATGCTTATATTAGCTTATGTAAGCTTTCTACAAAAACAAAAATCAATACATTTGGAGCTTTGATGAAAGTTTTATGAGCCGTGAAGTGTCAAAGAGGGCAAATTATTGCTAGGGTTTGAAGAGTAGAATCAACTAGCTACAAATTCTGGAGTTTGAAAGCCATGCATGCGAAATTTTAGAATAAGTTAGATGATAGAGTGAGCTTTCTAAAAAGCTATTGCATGTCTAATTTGGAGAAGAGAAGTGATCACAACAAAAGCTGAAGTGAAGAGGAGCTTTGCTGCCTTTGCATTTGCTTGGAAATTTTAGTGCCTACTTCTTTTAGCCATAACTTTTAAACGGTAAGTCATCTATTTGTGAAATTTTGATATGTTTTACAATGGATCAATGGCTTTCCATAGGCTATAAGCACGGTTGATTTGACCTTTGGATGAATTTTTAGTGATTTATTTAATTTCAGCTTGTTGTATAACTTGTATTCCTTATATGCGGTTGTATTTGAGGAATACTTGAATATATATACACTTTGCTTATACTATTTATACAAATATATATACTTGAATGTATATCAAGAATTTATATAAGTATTCTATAAGTATTATATATAATATTTATACAAGTATTTGTATAAGTATTATACCTAGGATTATACATTATTTTATACAAGTATTTATATAAGTATTATACCAAGGATTATATAAGTATTTATATAAGTATTTATACAAGTATTATTCAAGTGTTTATACTTTATATTTGTACAAGTCTTGTACAAGTATAATAGAAGTATAATTTGAAAACTTGAACAAATATTATGCAAGTATAGAAGATATTTGCACGGCTTCCTCTCATGTTCCCTGCTAATTCTAGTAGCAGCTAGGAATCTGGCGTTTTCCCAAGGCAAATTCTCTCTATCCGACACCGTGACAGTTTGTCAAGTCTACTCTCATCTTAGATATCAGAACTAATTCCTTCTTGTTAGAGTGTGGATTACCCCTCTTCTTGAAGGTACACTAGTGTTTTTAGAGGTTGCACATTACCTTCCTCTAAACTGATATCTTTTCCATCATAATATTGGAGTCTTATTCTTCTTGGAGAGAGTGGATTATACCTCTTCTTGAAGGTCTTAAGGCGTTTTAGAGGTTGCGCAGTACCTTCTTATAAACCAATATTTCTTCTTTGTAGAAACAATTACTTCTTTTTTCTTAGAATGGTTGGAGGTCAAGACATTAATATGAGTGAAAGTTTAGAATCCAAGATGGACGCCATTATGAATGTTCTTGCTTCATTATCACAAAGAACTATGGCGATAGAAGGAGTCTTTGCAAGACTTCATAATGATAGAACATCCACAATAGCACAATCTGGGCTTCATCAGCCTCGAGCTATTGCACCAGAAGAAGCAGCTTTATCTATGGATCAATAAGAACTATTACTTCCGCAACAAAAAGAGCCTCGAATCAGCCTTCCAGACAAGTTTGATGGCACACGCTTTAAGTTTCGAGGTTTTGTCAATCAAATCAAGTTAATAACAGCTCTACAATCCGAACGTTATCCGACGAAGGAATCACGCGTTTGATTGGTTAGAACTTTGCTTACGGGACAAGCTCTATCGTGGTTTGTTCATCTATTTAAAAAAGGATCACCAATTTTGAATAACTTTGAGACTTTTTTGGAGGCATTTACAGAAGCATTTGGCGAGCATGACAAGACTCGGTGGGCTTCAACAAAAATTTGATCGCTACGATAAGAGACTCGCTCTGCATCAATCTATGCATCGGATTTCAAGCAATTAGCATGCGACATCAACTGGGATGAAAAAGCATTGATGAGTCAATTCTATTGGGGTCTAAGAGACGACGTGAAGGATTTGTTGTTATCTCTTCCTGATCCACAAACGCTCAACAAAGCCATTAGCTGTAAAGTGCGATAATCGCCTATTTCAGCATTGTCAAGACCAACGCTCCAAACAATATATAAGTCGTCATGGTGCAATTATATCGTCAAGTAGCCTAAATTAACAATCGGAGACAAAGACATGCAGATTGATGTGGTACATGTCAAATCTCTTACTCCAGAAGAAAAGAAGCAGCGTATGGAAAAAGGTTTGTATTTTTATTGCGGTGGAGAAGGCCATAGAGCTAGAAGCTATCCTAAGAAGCAAAATGGATGCAACATCAAGAATAGAGGTGCATTTGTTTAGGAAAACAAGGATGCCTAGCCATAATAAGAAGCGTGCGGTTGGACAAATCAAAACCAGGTTCCTCTCTTTCTACTCAATCTACCCGTTGTTTTACAATTTCTTTGTCTTTTGGTCCTAAAAAATTAAAAACCTTAGCCTTATTAGATTCAGGAGCATTTGCTTGTTTCTTAGATCAAGAATTTGCTAAGCGTCACAAAATTCTCCTAGTACAGAAATTCAAACTTGTTCATGTAGAAGTAATAGATGGATGACTTTTATTATCTGGTAATGTCATCCATGAATCAGAACCTATAGAAGTGACATTTAAAGACCATAGTAGTTATATTATTTTCAACATTATTAGCACCCTGTTAAATCGTGTTATTCTTGGTCTTTCTTGGTTGAAAAAATATAATCCATCCATAGATTGGAGGTTGTGGAGGATAACATTTCCCATAGAACAACCTAAGGATAAGCTTGGAAGAAGATCGTAAACCAAAAAATCCTTGTTCATTGGAGCAAGAACGTTTGTAAGATCATACAAGGAAGACACACCATTGGTCATTTATGTGACTCCAACTAATGGAGAGCAGATATCAACAGCATGTATACCGGAATAATACAAAGATTTTCAAGACGTGTTCCAAAAGAAGGATGTTGACATGCTACCAAAACATCGACCATATGATTGTGCCATAGAATTATAAGAAAGAGTACAATCACTTTTTGGCCCATTCTACAATCTATCGCAGATAGAGTTGGCTGAGTTGCGGATATACATTGACAAGAATCTAGCCAAGAACTTCATTTGTCATTCAAAGTCGCCAGTTGGGGCACCAATCTTATTTATGAAGAAGAAGGATGGCTCACTACGGATGTGCGTGGACTATTGAGGTCTCAACAAGGTTACAAAGAAGAATTGCTATCCATTACCTTTGATCTCTAGTCTTCTAAAACAACTTGGACGTGCAAAGATCTTTACAAAGATTGATGTAAGGGGAGCTTACAACCTTGTGCAAATCAAAGAAGGAGACAAATAGAAGACAGCTTTTCATACAAGGTATGGTCATTTTGAATATAATGTCATGCCATTTGGTCTTACCAATGCTCCGGCGGTCTTTCAACACATGATGAACAATATTTTTTGAGAATATCTACATGATTTTGTTGTCATTTATTTGGATGATATCTTGATATTTTTTGAGAATGAAAAAGAGCATAAGAAGCACGTGTGCTTGATACTCAAAAAACTACGCAAGCGAGGACTCTACACCAAGTTGGAGAAGTGCTTATTTTACCAAACTGAGATAGAGTTTTTAGGATTAATTGCGACTACGGAAGGCTTGAAGATGGATCCCAAGGTAAAAGCAATTATATCCTGGGAAGTTCCAAAGACGATTAGAGATGTACAATGTTTTCTCGGCTTTGCTAACTTCTATCAGATCTTCATCAAGAATTATTCTCAAGTTGCTACTCCATTCACTTGATTAATATGTAAGGATAAGCTCGAATGAGAACATCTAGCGGAAAAAGCATTTCAAAATCTTTAAATGGTATTTACTACGACTCCAATCTCGGTACATTCAAACTTTGGAAAAGCTTTCTATTTGGAAACCGATGCTTCGGATTTGCTTTAGGAGCCATACTTTCGCTGATGGACATCAACAATAAGCTTCATCTGATTGCATTCTATTCACGAAAGTTTTCTACGCCTAAAATCAACTATGAGATTCATGATAAGGAACTCCTTACTATAGTGGATTCTTTCTAAGAGTGGTGTCACTTCCTCGAAGGAGTTGCGCATCCAGTAATCGTATATACGGATCACAAGAATCTGGAGTATTTCATGTCGGCTCGGATTCTAAACCATCGTGAAGCTCGATGGAATATGTCGCTATCTAGGTTTGACTTTGTTATTACTTATCGGCCTAGAAAGCAGCAAAGACTATTCGATGCCTTATCAAGAAGATCACATCTTGCGCCAAAGGTTGGAGAAGCAACGCTTGATCAACAGTGTATGACATTGTTAAAGCCAGAGCAATTCAGAATTTGTGCTGCTGTTGTGCCAATTGATGCCGACTTCCACAACCAGGTACGTGCTATGACCATTGAAGATTCAATAGTCCTTGATATCAAGCAGCGTATCAATGATAACAAGTTCAAAGTTGAAGGAGATCTCTTATACTTTGAGGAGTAGTTGTATATCCCAAAAGGGCCAACACGACTTCGAGTCCTTCAATCTTGTCATGACTTTTCAGCTACGAGACATTTTGGATTCAACAAGATCTTGGAATTCATTTCTCGAGATTTTTAGTGGCCTCAAATATGAAAGGATGTGAAAGATTTTTTCCTCTCTTGTGACATTTGTTCAAGATCTAAAAACCCTCGGCATCACCCTTATGGACTTCTACAGCCATTGCCTATTACGTGTCATCCATGGTGTTCAGTTTTCATGGACTTTATTATAGATCTGCCGCCATCGAATTCATTTGACAGCATCTTTGTTGTGGTGGATCAACTTACAAAGATAGCACATTTTATCCCTTGGAAGAAGACATCGTCAAGTGAAGACACAGTAAGGTTCTTCCTTGATAATGTGTATGGATATCATAGTCTATCAGATGATATTGTGTTGGATTGAGGAACCCAATTTGTATCAAAGTTTTGGAGATCTTTTTTTAAGATATTGAAGGTGGACATCAAGCTTTCTTTGGCATTCCATCTTCAAACTGACGGCAAAACAAAATGAGTGAATCAAGTTTTGGAACAGTATTTACGATGCAGCATCAACTATCAACAAGATGATTGGACTGCATATCTATCGCTAGCCGAGTTTGCATATAACAACATCCTTCATGGGTCGACTCAAAAAACCCCATTCTTTTCTAACTATGGGTACCATC
>JAWRVF010001999.1:0-27802 GCA_036785485.1 Physcomitrellopsis africana | reverse complement strand
TCGCCCCGGTTTCGCTAGCCAGGGTTTCGGTTTTAGTTTTTTGAATGTGCCACCAATCGCTAGGTGCGAGGCCGCAGGCAAGCCAGGTTGGCGACTTTGATTGGTGTATGGTAACTGTAATTGGCCGCAGTGTACTACAAACCATTGGAGCGAGTACCATGTCTGCAGTCAGTGTGGTGTTTTGCATCAGGTATTGTCTGTACAAATACGAACCCCAAATGTGCTCTTCTACTTTGTGACTGTTGGTAACATGGATCATTCTCAACAACCCTCCCATACTCCCTCCTCCGAAAACATGTACCATACCAACCTACAATCACTTCCTCTCCAAGTATCCACCTTCAAAACTATATGCAAATCCACACTAAAAGTTAAATCACAAAACATGACATCAAAATTTAGGATGCACATCAAGTACCAACATAAGTGACTATAACACTCTATTATTATTATTATTATTATGATGGTGTTTCAACTTTTTATTCATGATATGTAAAGTAAAATTTGTATTATTTATTTTAACAATCTCCAATGATTTTGTAGTATGTATTTAAAATTTATAAATTTATTATGACTAATCAAATGAATTGTTATTATTACCTAAAGCCATTTAATTCTATTCAATAATATTATATTTGTTATTTTTATGTTTATTTTATGATAAAGTAAGGAATACAAACAATATACTCATCTTTTGGAAATTACTTATGTATGCTTTGCTTATATAATTAACTTCCAAAGTCAAGTTAAAAAGGAGTAAAGATATATACAAGGTTTGAAGATAAATTTTACTTTGACTTCTATATTTTGGTGCTTAGTTTTTATTAAGCAATTATATGTGGAAAGAAATTCATAAAAGCTTGCATTAATTAATTCCATGACAAATAGATATAGATGATAGTTTTCATTATATTGCCTTTCATGTAAGTAATTAGATAATTTTGTTCAAATCTATAATTGCAAAAAATTCTTTAAACATAGTAATTTTTAATCATTATCTTAAATATATTTTATAAATTAACACACAAAAATATGGAAAGAAGCTCATGTAGCAATTGTAAAGAGCATAATTACAATACAATTTCTTTGGTCAAGTTTTCTAGAATAGAAACACATCATGTCAATAGATATCAATATCTAAGCAACAAAAAGAAAGGTAGAAGATACTACAACTAGTAAAGTTGAAGTATCTCTTGTAAAAATACAAACAAGGTAACTTGGTTTAACATAGGTTGAGGCAGTTTACAACTATAAAAACACTAAACATTATTGAAACAAGAATATTTGTGGAATATTGATAAAATTTTAAAATAAAATAAAAATCTTATTAAACATCTTTAATATATGTTTATGGATTTTCTTATTTATTTTTTAATTTCAAGACACAATTATACATAAATACAACAACAACCTAAAAATCTATAATTATAAAATAAATTATTATATTAAGGATCTTAACACAATAAATATTTATGCTTAAGCAAATTTTTTTATTTGATTTTGTTTTTAGACTTAGACATTAGTTTAAAATATTATAAAAATGATAAAAATAAATGTTCATTTTTTATCTACTAAATTTTAAAAGTTTATATATAATTAAAAAATAACTATCAATTTATCTTGTATAATAATAAGTCTTAAGATATATTTCAAAAAGAAAAAATAAATTTTTACTAGAAACAAGAATTTAAATTAATATATATATATATAATATTATAAATTATACTAAATTTTTTTATCTATACTTCAATAATTTGTCTTCAAAAGAATGATAGTATAGACTACAAGCAATCAATTTTTATTTTAATTAATGTATCATAAAATAAACATAAAAATAACAAATATTATTGAATAGAATTAAATGGCTTTAGGTAATTATAACAATTCATTTGATTAGTCATAATAAATTTATAAATTTTAAATACATACTACAAAATCATTGGAGATTATTAAAATAAATAATACAAATTTTACTTTATATATCATGAATAAAAAGTTGAAACACCATAATAATAATAATAATAATAATAATAGAGTGTTGTAGTCACTTATGTTGGTACTTGATGTGTATTCTAATATCTAAATTATCTAATTTTCTTTAATTTTATCTAATTTTCTTTAATTTTATCTAATTTTTTTAATAAATACTTATAGAAAAAAAAATATTCAACATAACTATAAGTAAAAGTAAAAGATAAATTGTTAATATAAAAAAGTATAATAAAAAAATTTACAAGTGTATAATAACTTAAATGGCTTAAAAATATATAAACAAAGTTGATACACAACTTTAACAAATAATAGAACCAATGTAGACTTTAATTATTTTTGACATGCATTTTGGCTTAACGCAAATGAGGAAGGTGGAGATCTTTCATCAACAACATCCATCGAAACCAAGATGAAGTCTTTTCCTATAAAAGAAACAAGATGTAGGCAAGATATCATTCAACTTTCTATCCTTGTTTGTAGCTTCTTTGTATTTTGTGACGCTAAGGAGATGGAGAATCAACAGCCAATGGATTTGACTCAAGAGCCTTCATTTGCTGACCTACCGGACGAGACATTGCGACTGTCACAACCCTCAAGACGACGCAACCGAGATGAAGATCTTCAAGAACGACATGTTCTTCCTCGAATAGATGGCGAGATACAACGTGTTTGGTATCACGACCTTGGAAGAGATTTTCGATGTTTGGTGATTTTATTGGAGATAAGAACAACTCCTGACGGTGTTCCAGATGTGATATTCGAAGGAAGTTATGAAGGTCACAACAATGATCAAATAACAGGGTGGTCTTCTCGCCCTGGAATGGGACACTATCGATGGCTGAGAGGACCCATCAATTACCTTCAAAGAGAACAAAGATCAGAATATGTGGCAAATACTATTCGCCGCATCTTAGACTTTCTACACATGTAATCACCGCTCCTCGTGGAACTCGTCCTTTAAAGGGGGGTAATGTCACGGACATATACATAGTTACCTATATGATCAGATAGAACTAGATAAAAGAAGATAAAAGCAGGTTAATTCCATAATATCTTTAGAGAAACTTCCTAGAAACTTCATAGACGCTGCTTTGACTTTATAAGTGTCCATAGTAGACTTTTGGATTAAAAACTTGGTCAATAAGTTAGCCACATGTCGCACATGTTGGTAGCTTGAAGACCAAGCTAAATACGTGGCGAACATATAGGAAACTTGCCCTGCAAGTTCGACACGTGTCTTGCAACTTGGACACGTGTCTTATAAATTGGACACGTGTTGGAGGTCCTATAGAACGTCGCCACTTAGCTCTTAGGTAGATAGTATAAATAGAGATAAGAGTGAAGCCTTCTTCACTCTTGTCAACTCCTTTCTTGTTTCCAGTCTAGTTCAAGGGTCTCTAATTTTTCTTGTCTTTTTGGCATTAGCCATTCCAGTTTCTTTTTAATATATATACTTCTTTATATTTATTTCTTTGAGAGAGGTCTCACTTGTTTATTTAACTTCATCCAGTTATTGTCCTTGAGATTACCCTCTTCTAAACTAATATCTTTTTGTCATAATATTGGAGTCTTATTCTTCTTAGAGAGAGTGGATTATCCCTCTTCTTGAAGGTCTTAAGGCGTTTTTAGAGGTTGCAAAGTACCCTCTTCCAAACCAATATTTCCTCCTTGTAGAAACAATTATTTCTTTTTTTTAGAATGGTTGGAGGTCAAGACATTAATATGAGTGAAAGTTTGGAGTCCAAGATGGATGCCATTATGAATGCTCTTGCTACGTTATCACAGAGAACTACGGCGATGGAAGGAGTCTTTGCAAGACTTTATAATGATGGAGCATCCGGAATAGCACAATCTGGGCTTCATCAGCCTCAGCAGTCGAGCTTCTGCACCAGAAGAAGCAGCTTTATTTGTGATTCAATGAGGACCATTACTTCCACAACGAAAGGAACCTTGTATTAGCCTTCCAGACAAGTTTGATGGCACACGCTCTAAGTTTTGAGGTTTCATCAATCAAATCAAATTAATAATAGCTCTACAACTCGAACGTTATCCGACAGAGGAATCACGCGTTGGATTGGTTGGAACTTTTCTTACGGGACAAGCTCTATCGTGGTTTGCTCCTTTATTTGAAAAAAGATCACCGATTTTGAACAACTTTGAGACTTTTTTGGAGGCATTTGCAGAAGCATTTGGCAAACATGATAAGGCTCGGTGGGCTACAACAAAAATTCAATCACTACGACAAGAGACTCGCTCTGCATCAGCCTATGCATTGGATTTCAGGCAATTGGCATGCGACATCAACTGGGATGAAGAAGCATTGATGAGCCAATTCTATTGGGATCTAAGAGACGACGTGAAGGATTTATTGTTATCTCTTCCTGATCCGCAAACGCTTAATGAAGCCATTAGCCAAGCTGTAAAGTGCGATAACTGCCTATTTCAATGTCGCCAAGATCAACGCTCCAGACAAAATACAACTCATCACAATGCAATTATATCGGCAAGTAGCCTAAATTCACAAGCGGGAACAGAGGACATGCAGATTGATGCGGTACGTGTCAAATCTCTTATTCCAGAAGAAAAGAAGCAACATATGGAGAAAGGTTTGTGCTTTTATTGCGGTGGAGAAGGCCTTAGAGTTGGAAACTGTCCAAAGAAGCGCAATGGATGCAGCATCAAGAATAGAGGTGCGTTTTTTCAGGAAAACGAGGATGCCCAGTCACAATAGGAACCGTGCGGTTGGATAAATCAAAACCAAGTTTTTTTCTTTCTACTCAACCAGCCCGTTGTTTTACAATTCCTTTGTCTCTTGGTCCTCAACAACTAAAAACCTTAGCCTTATTAGATTCAGGAGCATCTGCTTGTTTCTTAGACCAAGAATTTGCTAAGCATCACAAAATTCCACTAGTACAAAAATTCAAACCTGTTCACGTAGAAGTAATAGATGGACGATCTTTATTATCTGGTAGTGTCACCCATGAATCAAAACCTATAGAAGTGATGTTTAAAGATCACAGTAGTTATATTATTTTCAACATTATTAGCATCCCATCAAATCCTATTATTCTTGGTCTTTCTTGATTGAAAAAATATAATCCATCTATAGATTGGAGGTTGCAGAGGATAACATTTCCCATAGAACAACCTGAGGACAAGCCTAGAAGAAGACCCCAAATCAAAAAATCCTTGTTCATTGGAGCAAGAACGTTTGTAAGATCGTGCAAGGAAGGCACACCATTGGTCATTTATGCGGCTCCAATTAGTGGAGAGTAGATTTCAATAGCAAGAATATTGGAACAATACAAGGATTTTCAAGACATGTTCCAAAAGAAGAATGCTGACATGCTACCAGAACATCGACCATATGATTGTGCCATAGAATTGTAAGAAGGAGTACAACCACCTTTTGGTCCAATCTACAATCTATCGCACACGGAGTTGGTTGAGTTGCGAAAATACATTGACGAGAACCTAGCCAAGAACTTCATTTGTCATTCAAAATCACCAACTGGAGCACCAATCTTATTTGTGAAGAAGAAGGATGGCTCACTACGGATGTACATGGACTATCGAGATCTCAACAAGGTGACAAAGAAGAATCACTATCTATTACCTTTGATCTCTAGTCTTCTGGAACAACTTGGACGTGCAAAGATCTTTACAAAGATTGATCTAAGGGGAGCTTACAACCTTGTGCGAATCAAAGAAGGAGATGAATGGAAGACAGCTTTTCGTACAAGATATGGGCATTTTGAATATAATGTCATGCCATTTGGTCTTATCAATGCTCCGGCGGTTTTTCAACACATGATGAATGATATTTTTTGAGAATATCTAGATGATTTTGTTGTCATTTATCTAGATGATATCTTGATATTTTTTTAGAATGAAAAAAAGCATAAGAAGCACGTTTATTTGATATTCAAAAAACTATGCGAGCGAGGATTCTACGCCAAGTTGGAGAAGTGCTTATTTCACCAAACTGAGATGGAGTTTTTAGGATTTGTTGCGACTACGGAAGGCTTGAAGATGGATCCCAAGAAGGTGGAAGCAATTGTGTCCTGGGAAGTTCCAAAGACGGTTAGAGACGTAAAATATTTTCTCGGCTTTGTTAACTTCTATCGGATCTTCATCAAGAATTATTCTCAAGTTGCTACTCCACTCACTCGATTAACATGTAAAGATAAGCTGAAATGGAGACCTCTAGCAGAAAAAGCATTTCAAAATCTTAAAACGGCATTTACTACGGCTCCAATCTTGGTACACCCAAACTTTGCAAAGGCTTTCTATTTGGAAACTGATGCTTCGGATTTTGCTTTAGGAGCCGTACTTTCACAGATGGGCATCGACAATAAGCTTCATCTGGTTGCATTCTATTCACGGAAGTTTTCTGCGGCTGAGATCAACTACGAGATTCATGATAAGGAACTCCTTGCTATAGTAGATTCTTTCCAAGAGTGGCATTACTTTCTCAAAGGAGCTGCACATCCGGTGACCGTATATACGGATCACAAGAATCTAGAATATTTCATGTCTGCTTGAATTCTAAACTGTCGTCAAGCTCGATGGAATAT
Organism: Physcomitrellopsis africana; assembly: GCA_036785485.1. Taxonomy (NCBI): domain Eukaryota; kingdom Viridiplantae; phylum Streptophyta; class Bryopsida; order Funariales; family Funariaceae; genus Physcomitrellopsis; species Physcomitrellopsis africana. The sequence continues at coordinate 21,233 of JAWRVF010001999.1, read as the reverse complement.
ATTGCTATCTAGATTCGACTTCGCTATTACTTATCGCCCTGGAAAGCAGCAAGGACTATCCGATGCCTTATCAAGAAGATCACATCTTGCGCCGAAGATTGGAGGAGCAGCGCTTGATCAACAGTGTACAACATTATTAAAGCCAGAGCAATTCAGAATTTGTGTTGCTGTGGTGCCAATTGATGCTGACTTCCTCAACCATGTATGTGCTGCGACCATTGAAGATTCAATAGTCCTTGATATTAAGCAGCATATCAATGATGACAAGATTGAAGGTTGAAGGTTGAAGGAGATCTCTTATACTTTGAAGAGCGGCTATATATCCCAAAAGGGCTAGCACGACTTTGAGTCCTTCAATCTCGTCATGACTTTCCAACTACGAGACATTTCGGATTCAACAAGACCTTGGAACTTATTTCCCGAGATTTCTGGTGGCTCCAAATTTGGAAGGATGTGAAGGATTTTGTCCTCTCTTGTGACATTTGTTCAAGATCCAAGAACCCTCGACATTGCCCTTATGGACTTCTACAGCCATTGCCCATTCTGTGTCGTCTATAGTCTTTAATTTCTATGGACTTTATTATAGATCTGCCGCCATCGAATTCATTTGACAGCATCTTTGTTGTGGTGGATCGACTTACAAAGATGGCACATTTTATCCCTTGCAAGAAGATATCTTCAAGCGAAGATACAGCAAGGCTCTTCCTTGATAATGTGTATCGATATCATGGTCTACCAGATGATATCGTGTCGGATGGAGGAATCCAATTTATATCAAAGTTTTGGAGATCTTTTTTTAAGATATTGAAGGTGGACATCAAGCTTTCTTCGGCATTCCATCCTCAAATTGACGGCCAAACGGAACGGGTGAATCAAGTTTTGGAACAGTATTTACGATGCAGCATCAACTATCAACAAGATGATTGGACTGTATATCTACCGCTAGCCGAGTTTGCATATAACAACACCCTTCATGGATTGACTCAGAAAACACCATTCTTTTTCAACTATGGGTACCTTCCGAAGCTTGATCTATTGAATCCGTCAGCGAATAACAAGCCAACAGCTGAAGGATTGGTGTAGCAGCTATCGGAGCTTCAAACCACATTGAAGCTTCAATTACAAATTGTCCAAGAGTCTTATAAAGCATCCGCAGATAAATTTTGGAATCACGCATCTAATTTCAAGATTGGAGATAAAATATGACTACTTCGATAGAATATCAAGACCAAGTGGCCATGTGATAAGTTGGACTACCAAAGATTGAGACCATTTGTTATCCAGAAGCAGATCAATCCTGTGGCGTACCGCTTAGAGTTACCAGCTGCTATGAAGGTACACCCTGTCTTTCATGTTTCTCTGTTAGAGCCTTATCGGGAATCGTCTTTTCTTGGAAGAGTGCAATGTCCGCCATCTAGTACAGAAATTGAAAACAATGAAGAATATGAGGTGGAAAGGATACTAGATTTACGACGAAGATGGAATAAATTAGAGTACTTTGTGCATTGGAGCGGCTACGATATCAATGAAAGAACATGGGAATCGGCCAAAAATCTTGCCAATGCATCACAAAAGGTATGGAAATTCCATCGACAATATCCTAATAAATCAAAAGCTGGTCATTAACGAAGCATGAAGATGAAGCATTCTTTGGAGAAATGAATAGAAAAGGGATCTAGGTCTCATCAAAATATAACTTGTTATATTTCATAGTATCAATATAACTAATATCAAGGTGTATTTAGATATGGCTAGTGAGAATGTAGATACTGTACTAGTGGTACCATCTCAACCAAATAGCTCACGACGTCGACCTCGAGATGAAGAATTAGAAGAGCCAAGAAGACGTCAAAGAATACCAAGCAGCAGGTCACTTATAATTGTCTTTGAAGTTGAACCAACTCATGCAAGTAGTAGCGAAGCGATATTTTTAGGTCGTTTCCACAATGAAGATACAGAAGTTCAAGCATGGTCTCAAGTAGAAGGTATTGGTCATTATCGGTGGCTACAAGGATCCATGAATCATTTGCCTCATGAACGACAGCTGGAGTATATTACAGAGACTATGCGACAAATTTTTGATTTCCTACGTTTGTGAGTATACAACTCAAATGGCTTCTCGGAGACCTCAAAGCTAGAAGAGGAGGTGATGCTAAGGACATACTTGTTAGAACCTTCTAGAACATTCTAGTTTAGAATCTTCTAGAATATTCTAAAAGTTTCCTAAAACTCTCTAGAACCTTTCAGAGCCTTCTAAGCTTCTTAGTTAGTAGAAGTTACTTGAGAAGCTTCCTAGTTGGTGGAAGCTACTTGAGAAGCTTCCTAGGTAGGAGTATATATTGGAGTCGAGGCTGAAGAGTTCTTCAGTCTCAACAACACATCTCTTGGAGCTCTAGCTCACCTCTCTGGTGTTGTTTTTGTACTCATCTGATTAATCCAGTTCCTGCCAATTCTTCTTGAACTTCTTGTTTAGACTTCAAGTCTATATTCTGTGTCCGTGATATTAATCCAGTTCCTGCCAGTTCTTCTTGAACTTCTTGTTTAGACTTCAAGTCTATAATTTGTGTCTGTGACAATAATTTGTATACATTGATCTTAAATGGTCTCCAACTTAATTAATAACATAGTCTTTGATAAATCTTTAAATTCAATCAAATTATTTTAAGAAGATTTTTTTGATATATAGTTTAATTAATTAAAAAAGTTTGATTTTTAATAATATGTACTTATTTGTAAATATTTTAGATTTAATACAATGATTAAATTTTTTGATACAATTTTTTATATAAATGAAGTTTATTCCAAATGACTCATCTTTACAAAAAATAATAGAATCTCTTTTACAAAAAATTTAGTCAATAATAAAGAACATCTATAAAGACATAGTTTTTAATTTAAAATATTAAAAAATTAATATTAAAAAATAGTATAATTTTAATGTTTATTTTTTGATTTGATCAATTATTTAATCAAAGAACTCTAAAAAATAATAACCACTCCAATAGATTATTATATCATAATATATTGGTATGGAATAATAATAATAAAATATTTCATACATTTAATATATATATATGCCAATTTTTTAAAAATATAAGATAATAGAAACTAATATTCATCCAAGATTGTTTGTAAAGAACATATAAAGTTATAAATTGTAATTATTGAATAGTACCTATTTTATTATATTTTAAGAGAATCCAATAATAATCTTAGAAATAAGTATAAATACAAGAAAATATTAATATCTTGATTTTTTGCCCTTATATTACACATGAATTTGTACCTTATAAGTTTTAAATAATTACTTTATGAAATTTATAATTTTGAGATTAAAATTATGAACTTTTATATTTAATGTCACTATTGAGATTTTTTATATTTTAGATATTCTTATATTTAAAAAACATATGAAATATATAAATTTTTATAATTAGATTTAAAAATAATTTCATTATGAAAGAATATCTAATTTTATTGGCAATGATATCAAATTCTAGCATCCAATTATATCAAAAATAATTTAATCTAAAAAATTTTAAAAATCAGTTTCATAATAATAATAATAATTATTATTATTATCTACTTATATTAAAAGATACCAAAGATGTTATGTTGTTTAGATCTTTTGGTAATAATGTCAAATTTGAATATCTATCTATATTAAATTATATTAATAAATTAAAGTTATTTTATAATTTTAGCAATGATATTAATTTTAAGCATCCACTCATATTAAAATTTATTGAAGATGTTACATTGAATAATTCTTTTACCAATGACATTATACATAAATAACCTCACATTTCAAATTGCATCAAAGATATAAAGTTACCTAATTCTTATGACAATCATATTAAGCTTAAACATCCCTTGATAAAAATATTTGTCAAGATTGTAAAGTTGTTCAATTTCTTTGGCATTAATATTAAGTTTGAATATTTATCTATATTAAAAATGAATCAAGTTTATAAAGATTGCTCAATTATTTTAAAATTAATCTCATATAAAAATACTTATTTATAAAAATATATATTAAAGATGTAAGGTTGCTTAATTTTTTTCATATTCATATTAAAATTAAATATCTTTTGAAATACAAATGTATCAAAGATATAAGATTGCTCAATCCTTTTGTCATTAAAATCAAATTTGAATAATTATTTATATCAAAAGATATTAAAGATGTAAAGTTGTCTAATTTTTTTGCCAATAATATTAAGCTTGAGTATCTATCAATACCAAAATATATTAAAGATGTAAGATTTTGTAATTCTTTTGGCAATAAGGTCGAACGTGAGAAATCAATTTTTTTTATAATATATCAAAGATGTAAGATTGTCTAGTTCTTTTGGCAATCATGTCAAGCTTGAAAATTTATTCATATCAAAATACAATAAAGATGTAAGATTTTTTTAATTTATTTGAAAATAATTTCAAGCTTAAGCATCCACTTTTATTAAAAAATTTCAAAGATGTAATATTTTCTAATTCCTTTAGCAATGATGTCAAGCTTAAACATCCACTTGTACAAAAATTTGTCAAAGGTATAAAATTGCCCCATTTTTTTTAAAAATATTATTAAGTTTAAAAATTTTATTTATATAAAATTAAGTCAAAGGCACAAGGTTGTCCAATTCTTTAAGCAATGGTGTTAAATTTGGACATCTTTGCATACTAAAACTTATTAAAGATATAAGGCTTTCAATTTATTTGATAATAATTTTAAGCTTAAGCATCTACTTCTATCAAAACTTGTCAAAGATGTAAAATTGTATAATTCCTTTAGCAATGATATTAAGTTTGGACATCTACCTATTTTGAAAAGAAATTAAGTATACAAAGTTGTTTAATCCTCTTAGCACTAATATCAAACTTGAATACTTGCAAATATCAAAAAAGATCAAAGATTTAAGGTTGTACAACTCTTTTAGCATTGATGTTAAGCTTTAGTATCTACTTATATAAAAATGTTTTAATGATATAAGATCGCCTAATTTGTTTGGTAATGATATTAAGCTTGTACATCTATCAATAATAAATTGTGCCATTAATATCAAGTTGTCTAATTCTTTTTGTAGAGATGTCAAAGTTAAGCATCCACTTATATTAAATTGTGTCAAAGATGTAAGATTGTCCATATCTATTGCTAATAAAATTAAGCTTGAACATACTTTTATCAAAAATATATCAAAGATATAAATTTTTTTAATTCTTTTGGCAATAATATCAAGCTTGAATATCCATTTATGTCAAAACTTGTTAAAGACATAAGATTACTTAATTCTTTTGGCAATGATGTCATACTTGAGCTTTTGTCTATAATGAATTGCATCAAAGTTGTAAGATTTCCAATTTTTTTTAATAATGATGTTAAGCTTAAGAATTTATATATATTATAATATATCATAGGTATAAGATTTTTAAAATTTTATTTGGCATTAATATTAAGCTTAAACAATCATGTATGTTAAAATATTTCAAAGATGAAAAATTTTAAAATTTATTTGGCAATCATTTTAAGATTAAATATCCACTTACATAAAAAAATGCATCAAAGAAATAAGGTTGCTCAATTTATTTTATATTGATATCAATCTTGAGCATCTACTTATATAAAAATGTATAAATAATGTAAGGTTGTTCAATTCTTTTAGCATTTATGCCAAGCTTGAACATCAAGTTATATTAAAGTGTATTAAAAAGATAAGATTTTTATATTTCTTTAGTAATAATATAAATTTTGAGCATCTACCAATATAAAGTTTTTTCAAATAAGTAAAGTTGTCTAATTCTTTTGAGATTGATATTAAACTTGAATAATTATAAATATTAAAATATATGAAAGATATAAGTTGCAAAATTCTTTTGGCATTAATGCCAAGCTTGAGCATCTATCTATATTAAAAAAATTTAATTAATAAGATTGCCAATTTTTTTTGCTAATGATGTCAAGCTTGACCATCCACTCATATATACAATGAATATAGATATTGGTGTTTTATGTGGATAAAAGACTTGCCAATAAGAATCAATACTTATAGCAATTGATATTTTAAATTAAATTTTATTCTATTTACTAAAAAAAATTCTAATACTATATTTATATATAAAAGAATATTATAATTAAATAATAATAATAATAATAATAATGAATAAAACTAATAAAATATTTTAATAAAGAAGAAACTCAATTAATCCATCTATTATTTATATAATAGGATGAAACTTATTTAACCACTCTACAACTCAATTTTTAAAGAATTGATATTTTCACAAAATTAAATAAATAAGTAAATGAAGATAAATAGTTTAACATACATTGTCACAAACAACATCTAAAATACTAAATGAGCCAAAGAAAGAAGTAAAATAAGTTATTTAAAACTTTTTATTTATTTATTTATACAACCTTAAAATGAATGTAGATATTGTCCTATTTTTATTTTTATTTATAAATATTAATTTTATAATAGAAATCAATAGTTTTTTTAATAAAGGTTCAATTTGGAATTTGTAATGCATATACGATCTACAATCTAAAATCTAAAATGCCCACAATTAAAATAAAAACCAATTTGATTGATTTCTTTCATACAATGAGATATAATCAAGATAAAAATATCTACAATTTTTGAAAAATAGTCAATGTTTACCATTAAGTGGTTAAGTTCCACATTAACTTATAAGCTACAAAATAAATATATTCAAAATAACAAAAATTTGGAAATAATAATAATTAAAATCACAAATTGTTGGAGTAATTAAATAGCACCAAAACTAAAATCAATAAACTCAAAAAAAAACAAAACAAAACAAAACGAAAAAAAACAAATAATGAAATAATAATAGAATGTTGTAGGAGAACTTCCACTAATTTAGTACAAAATCAAAAAATGATTAAAAAAACGTTGTGCTAGAATAAAACAACAAATGTGTTCCTCATAAAGCACCATAACTTCTGCATGACAACCATTGTCAACTAGCAAAAATCAGCTCAAGACCACTAACCTATACTTGACAATATCTACAATACTACAAAAGAAGCCATACTTTACTCGCAAGAATTATTTGACAGACACAAGTTCACTTATGAGATCTTACTCCACATTCTTCAAGTCTTTCACAGAATTCATGATGGTTTGTATTTAATGGAGGAAAAAACACATGTTATCTAAAACAGACAATACTGATTTTGCTGTACCGAAAAAGGGCAGTGTTTTCGGCGGTGGTGTTACAAATTGCCACACAGGTGTAATACATGCAGGCCGGAAGGTTTTTTTCAAGCATGGTATGAAATACTCTCGGGATGCTAGTGTCTTACGGAATCTCATCCTATGAGCAAGTTCAGAAAGATGTAACTGTTGTAATGCTCTGTGAACAACCATGCATCCAACCCAGGCAGAAGGACAGGGTGTCAGAAGCTGGAAGTGGATGACAAGAGAATTTGCTCCCACGAATGGAGGAATGTGGTACTCAGCAACGCATCGTCCCAGCGCGAACCTTCGGAGGTTCATAACGGGGCTCGAATGAAGTCAAAGAGAACAGCGAAGGAGAAATACATGAATGAGGAGAATTGGACTATTCATAGACGAAGGGTTGCGAAAAAGTGGAGGGGAGACGGGGTGTGCGACGCGAAAAAGGGGGCCGAGGGTGCCGCGGCGGTTACGATCCAGGAGTGGAGCACAGGGCGGCGGCGCAACCGCCGCCCGTCTCCCCGCCAAACCTCCCGCAGCTCCCAGACACTCCGTAACCGGGACTCGAACCCGGGTCGACTGGGTGAAAGCCAGTTATCCTAACCATCTAGACTATTACGGAATCCTCAACCCTCCCTCGAATCTGTGACGCGCGAATCCCCGCACGCAAAATAACGCCTCCTCCTTCACCCCCCCGCTCCCACTGCACCCGTCACAGCCGCGCCCCAACTTCCGCCCACTGCCTCAATTCACGTATCGCCACACCACACAGAACACGCTATCTGTCAACCAATACCCTCAGGAGCATTCGGCTTCCACAAACTCTCGTCGGGCCACTCCCCTCCGATTCGCTGCAACCCACACCCCTCGTGTCGTGTGCCCGACCCAATCCCAAGCTGCAATGACAACTCAGAACCCTCCACGCACCACCCAAACCTCCTGCCTCTCCCACCTCAAGCCCAACTCAACCATCTCATCATGATAGATCACAAGGAATTTGAGTGGATCTAGAGGATGCCCCTATGGATGTGGAGACATTTACTACAATATGTAAAACAGAGTATGTGAAAGCAATATTAGGCACAACATGTGATGATAAAGAATGGCACATTATAAGAATCTCAAAGACTTTTGTAAAGGCTTGTTTTGACTAACAAGCAATCAGTATAAAAAAATGTATTGTGAAAATTTTTAAAAATAAGAGAACTACCATAAATCTATTATATATTAGAATGATGTACAATTATAAGAAGAACAACCTAGAACATATGCAATTTTTCTTTTACAATCGTGGCATTAAGAAGTGCATAGAAGATTTAAGGCTCAACTAAATTGTATATAAACAAACTATTTATGAGATATATTAATATGTGTCTAAGCAAGCTCTTGCTAGTTGACATTTTATCAATCAAGCATTTAAAGTGTGTGCTTTTCAACTTCTTAGATAATCGTCCAAAACAAGGGATTGGAAAGAATATTATGTAAAATACAAAGTCATTGATAACAAAGCATGCCAATAGTTATGCTTCTACCATCACAATTAAAGGTCATCTTTTAAATGTGTTTAGGATTTAGGGTTTGAGTATAATAATAATAATATTATAATATTACTTAATAAAATTATTTTAGATTTAATAGTAAATTAATTTTATAGAAAAATTGATTGTTATTATTATTATTATTATTATTTGTTAATTATTTTTTTATGAACTAATCATAATTAAATAACTATTATATTTAATACTAAAGTAGTTCCATTTTACTACTATGGTGTTGTTTATAAAGTTAACAGTGGTTTATATGTATGCTTCTAGTCCAAGTATAGGATAGACTAATTTATTATTATTATTATCATTCTAAATGGATCAAAGTGATGAGCTATTTCAAATTTTAATATTTTTATTTTTTTATAGAACTTTATTCATCTTTTATAACTTTTTTTTACTTAACAATCAATATTTAGATAACCTTGCCATAAAAAATGCTATCTTCACAATTATAGATACTTATAGTATCTATGGTCATAATTCATGAAATTTATTATATTTAAAAATATTTTTACTAATAATCTATTTATAAAAGTTTAACTATTTTCTACTAAAATATTAAGTTTGATTTTTAATTTACTATTCTATGCATTCTTTGTATTTCTCTAGGCATATATACTATTTTTTCTTAGTGATGAGGTAGAAAACAAAAGATAACATTGTATATAAGTATAAAAAAAAATTGATCAAGTCACAAAACTACTTTGCAAAAATCAACAACAAAATAAGTAGTTAAATAAATTACTTGACTTTGCAAAGAAGTTTGATTGAAAAATTACAATTGAATTTAGAGCCAAATTATTTTTTTAGCTTGCTTGTTTATTTTAGAAGTTTGTGAAATAGAAACTTAGATTGGATGGGGTCATTGATTAGAAAGGTGGATTATATTCTATCTACAGCTATAAGAATATAAGTTTTATAAATACATTAAAAATAAATTAATTTTTATTAACATTTTATAAAAATAAAACTTGATGTATTTATATAATATTAAATAATATATTATTAAATTAAAAAATATAAATTAATAATAAATTAATTCTTTGTTAAAAAATCTAATATAAAAAAAATAAAATATCAAACTATAAAAAAAATTACTATTATAAAAAGTATTATTTTTATATTTCTTAAACCAAATTTTTTTGATAGATAATATATTTATTATATATCAAATTATATACATATAATTTTTTTTGATAAGTAAAATATTTATTTAAAAATATCTTTTGATGAAAATAAAATCTATTTAAAATTTAAAAATTCACAAATATCTATTTGAATTTATCTTAATTTAAAGTTTTTAATACAAAGACACAATAATATTATTAAAAATCAACAAATAATTTGGTCCCTTTCTTGTCTCCCTTCCATCTTTTTTTTTAGCAATGGAATGCAATAAATATTTTATATATAAGTAACCTAATTACTAAAATTTGGTATTTTAAAATCACCTAATTATTTATATAACTACTTGTCATCCATTGGACAAATGAAATAAAAATCCTAATATCTAAAGTGAAAACTTGTCCAATCAAATTACTAAAAATAAATAATCATATTCTAGTTCTTATTTTAACTATGACATTACTAAAATTTTCTATTAGTCTTAAATTACAAAATAAGTTTTTTTTTTTTTTCTTCTTTCTATTAAAAATACATTTTGATTATAAATAATGATAAGAAGTAGTAGTCTTTGTAGCAAACATCAGTAAGAGTTTTAAATCATAAAAATACATTTATATTTGACCAAATTTTAAAGCAAAGTTCCTGAATTTGAATATGTGAATAAAGCTATGGCATCAAGTGTAGTTGATTTGTTTTTATACCATCCTTAGCTTTGGTGTTCACTTCATTTAAACTACACTTCCTCCATTATCCTGAAGTTACTTGCATGTAGCTGGCAGCGAAAGCGTTTCCAACTGCCCGCAGACAGTAATACATCAATTTCTCACCGACTTTTTGATGTGATTGAAGAGTATTGATGCACAATTTGAAAAGTTTCCAACACAGCTCCATCTGGTATGCTTTCCTGCGAATTCAGATTAATTTTTTGTTTGAGTAATTAAGTGTCAAAACCCATTTGCGAATTGGGTCATTCTCAGCTGTTGGGACGTGCATCATCCTCTGTCTACAGGGTTGAAGTACTGTCAACAACGCTTTCCTGAAACCAGCAGGTTCATCTTGTGTTTAAACCAAGACAATGGGAAGGGGAAAAACTCACGGTGCAATTCAAAGGAATGGATATAAAAATTACACAACATAATATGCTTCCTTCACCATTCCACTGTTCTCTTTTCTCTTAATAGTTCTTGCAATGTAGGTAGGGAAGAGTCTTGTGTCAACTTCAAAAGTTGAGATGAAGTAGAGTATCAGCAAGAAGCCACGCAATATCGTGTCATACATGGCGCTTGTACACTTTAAAAATAAATGAGTCCTCAGCATGTTGACAGGGTTGTGGATGAAAAGGAATACACATTTCAGGCTGTTTATAGCACACGCCTTTATTAAATATTCTGCTTACAACTCAAGAGGAAGACCAAACCATTGCTTTGTGCATGAACATAACCATCTTGATTCGCAATCATGATCTACAGACTGCACGCCGGGTTAAATTCTCGACTGCAACGTCTGGAACTCATTAGCTTGTATCTGCACCAATATGCACACATGAAAATTTTATTACGTTATAAAATATCTTGAAAAATGCAAACCAGTTTTTGAATTGCTCTTCAACCATATGGACAGAGGACGCACGTTCGAACAAAAAGCTGGGAATGACGCAATGAATGCGAATGGATTGCATCAATGGGGCAGATTATACATCTCTTGGTTGTAGCCAAGGTGATTGTGTTACGAAGCAATCAGAATGGCACTTTAGAAAAGAGGATTACCATCACGAGCTTCGAATTGAATTGACGACCAACCGTGCGAGGGCTTTATCATTGACCACCGCATGAGCTTGGTGCGGTGTACGCATCGGGGATAAGGTTTCCAAATTGTTGGGATTTCAAAAATTCACATTGCATACCCTTACGATTTGGACAGAAACTTGAGTCACTGTAGCACCTAATAAAAACAATCATTAGACCAATACAGAAGGCATGGGCTGGCTAATAGTGCAGAGACAAGGGACCCTCGCATTGCGGGAGGAAAGAGCATTATCATAAAAGGGTTCCACCATCAGACTCGTCGAAGGGAAGTGGAACACTTTTGACAGCCCTGTATTTACCGACGTTATTCAGATGTTCATTCTCCAGTCTACATGAACCAATCACAGAACAAAATTGTTAGCCACATTAACGCTCAAGTCCTTGATGAGTAGATGATATAAGTAGCTTACCGTGCATTGTATAATATATGTATCAACAACTTCGCTAATAGAGTACCAGAATGTAGTTGCATGTAAAGACCAACAAAGACAAACTAAGATTATCACAGCAATAATTGCCTCAGGTATACCTATAGAAGTTCCAATGACCCCGTCGAATCACTTCCAAAGCAGCAAACATAGTGTCCCAACCAGGTTTTCCAATCCCAGGGATGGCTCGATGAAACCCTTGAATTGAGGAAAGCCAGGCTACTCTCAACACCGCATTCACAATCTGCACATATTTCAGGTTCTCACATTTAACAAGGATTCCTCATCTAAGAATGTAGATTAGCTACAGATACTGCACAGAAGGTGCACATGGGAAGAATGCAGAAGTTCGTAAAAACATTTTACCATAGAAAGAAAGTAGAGATACTTCTTCTTCAAGATGAGCTGGTCGCGAAGCCAAGGGTTCTGGGAATAAGGTTGAAGTAGACCCCAATCAATTACAAGGTCCCAGTAGAGCTGGTAAAGCATGGCAACACATGAAAAGAGTATGAACAAGACCAGCCAAATTGTGGTTCCGCTCTGCACGTATCGTGTTTTGCCCAAAACAGCTATTAATGCGGAGGCGTACTTGCCAGCATTCCACAGCTGATTAGTGTCTCCCTCATCTCGATATCTTCTCAAGCACTGCATAAGGCCAAGTACTATTATGATCTTTTTGATCTGTGCTTTCCTGGTCCTTAATAATACTAAAAAAGAAAAAGAAAAAGAAAGTACAATTACTAAATCAAGAAGACCACACTCCAGTCTGGCATCTCACCTGTAGAAAACGCCACCAGTAAGGCAACATGGAGAAAACATATACTAACTGTCTGAAGGGATTTTTGGTGTCGCATCTGTCATTCACTCGATCGAGGAAAAAACTACTCGAGTAATAACACAACATGAACTGAATATTTCGAAACAAAAAGACTTGGCTTGTCAGTTGATCTCCCAAGAAAAAATCGGCCAATACAACCTGACACAGTAAAGAGGAAAATGAATCCTAATTAGTTCTCGTTAACTGCAATGTGAGTGGAGAAAAAGAAAGAGAAAATTGAAGACAATCAAAAGATAAAATAGATATACAACTCTTACAGATCATAGCAAGCTTAGATAACACCCCTACTCCAGCGTACATGACATATCTTTGTTTGCAAATGAATAATATAAACCCGTTTTATTAAGTTTTCGCAATACATCCTAACAGTAGGATTGAATTAAAGAATTCTGTACCCTACGAAAAGGTGCGAGAATGAGATGTCGCAAGCATCGGATGAAAAAACTCCGTGCAGACCTATACAATAAGTTGACAGGTGCAAAAATAGCTGTAACAAATATCTGCACATCACCAACACAAAAAATCCGGCAAGAGTAAGTAGGCTTGCATAAAAAGTGAGATATGATGAACGCGAATTTTATTCAACGTTCAGAAAACCAACAAAGAATACGCAATTGTCGGTAATTTGATGTTGCCAGAAAGAATGCATACCAACACAGCAGCCAATGGAATGATTTCAGATACTTTGAACCGAGGTGCCTCTTTTGTACTAATATACAAGTGGGAGTTCATTGCTGCCAGCAACAAGCTTGTAAAGCCACTAGCAACGCATAAAACCTGCCTGTATCCCAGCTCTGTGCCCGGTCGAAACTCAAAAATAAAAGGATAGTTGATGCGAGTTTGCCGCCAAGTGTAAAGATTCCAACCGTACAGGTACAAATGTAGCAGCACCAGGGCAAGAGAGCTGAAGATCACGAATAATGAAAGTCAATTATTAATCGTATAGAATTCTTTACTGGTTAGACACTTATTTATAAGAATGACACTAGGTACTATACCTGAACACATGAAAAACGGTGTTCATATATCTGACATCTCCCAGACGTCCAACTCTCGGAGAAGCGCGTAGCATTACAATAAACACGGCCAGTAATAGCATCGAAATGCCAGAAAATAACCCTGCAGCAACAATCACATTCAGCTGAAGGTGTGCAAAACCCTGACTCGCCCTGCTTGTGTTCATTTCATCCTACAAAGCTCAAATCCACTCCACATCGTTCTATTGAAAAAAATTGCTTTCACCTTCCAACAGTTAGTGTGCAGTAGTCATAGATCGGTCAATGCTAGAGGTTTTAAAAGAACGCACGCATGAGCTTCTGGATGCGAGCTATTTCATATCAACTTTGCAGGTACTCATACAAACACATATACCATACCGAAAAAGAATGTAGTCAAATGCTCAGAATGTTGTCGCTGAGGCCTCAATTGGGCCATGGCTTTTTGTCGATCTTGTGACGAAAAGGACTGAGTAAAGATATCCTCAACTTTAACCATTATTTTAGATATCTGCAAGTTTTGAAAGAAAGTTGAGTCAGTAAGCCTAAGTTATGTACTGTTGTGTACACGACGACAATTGAACAAATTGCCCAGCGAAGAATAATGTATTGGAGTAACACAATTCTGAACCTAATGTAGTATCGACCCCTAGATTCCTACGTGCGAGAATAAATCACACATGCATGCAATTCCACTACCTGTCACGCATGATACGAAACTGCACCAGGAAAATTGAGATCACCTTGTTGGAAGTTATAAAATAGGACCGCTCAACCTCTGTTAGGTACACAGAGCTTAGCCTTTGCTTCACTGCCTTATCGTATTTCTTCATAATTTTAGCGAAAGCTACCAGATTCAAGGAGCTGACACATTCATTACGTAAAAAAACACGTCAATGATTACTTGGTATCTTCAAACTAAAAAAGTGAACAAGGAAAAAGACCTCGAGCAGAGTATTGTCGTTAATGAAATGAAATCTGCGAGTTTGTTGCATCAAGTACGTAAGCTGAGCGGTCCACATACCACAGGAGTTTGATAAGAAACCAAATGTGACCTTACCTGTAGCTTTTGAGAAGGTTTAGTCCCCGATAAAACTCAACAAAAGCTTTACGAAGCATTTTCTCAGAGGTTGCAATCTTCTTCTTGCTGAGGCTCATGTCAATCATATCCTGGATGACAGTCTTCGGCTCCTTAAAGAGATAACTAAATTTGGAACGTTGAGCGGAATCCTCGTCCTCATCCTCATCCTTATGGATACTCAGCTTTACATCCGGTTGCGAGCGAGAATGGAAGTCCGCCTTGTGGTTCATAACAGAGCGAAATGGACTCCAATCACCGTTTAATACTTGGTTAAAAGAGCCAGACCTGCAATACTCAGGTTCAAAGAGGGCATTGCAAAATTTCGCTGACGAGCCGAAGCTTTTCTGAGAATTGGGCTCGGCGATGGCAGTTAATTCCACCTCCGTTTCCTTGGTCCCTTCCGATTCTACATTAAAAATCACCATCTTTTGATTAGTGGATCGCTTCCTGTTTCTGTCGTCCACACTTATGGACTTTTCATCACCGGATTTATCCTCTTTAATCTAAGAAAATTAATCCTCACCAGACTTTACTGTTACAATCTGATGGACACATGGATTCTCAATTGACAAAACTATTTTACATGACGTCGATAAATCTCAAGTATTTTTACGTCAAATCTGTCAATTTAGTACCAATACCAGAACAATGAAGCTAGTCAAGGCGTCGAAATTTCAGACTAAGATTCGGATGAGATGTCACGAACTACATGTTATCACTGGGCCCCACACTCAAACATCAACTTTTGAATTCTTAGTAAGAAATAATCCACAAAAGCAAGGCAAGCGAAATAGAAGATTCTGTAATTTTTCTGGTACATATAAGGGATTGTCAGTTGTACACACCAGTACTATCTACCAACTCCGCTTCGTCGTCATCGTCTTCTTCCTCATCATCATTGTCATGATCCTTTGCTTTGGGTCCAAGCCTTTGCCTGTGCCGCTCATGTTCTTCCCGAACTTGGAATAAGGTCAATAGCTGCTGCTCCAGGCGCTTAGCGCGGGCAATATATTGTGCTTCTTTTTTTTTGTAGAAGAGGTTCACCTTATTCAGTTGCGCATCCAATCGCTTGAAAAATTGAATGTCTGGCTCGTCAGGCTGAAGAGGATTCAACAACTCCGTCTGGTATTGTTCAAATTGAGGGTGCCCGTCGTAATTTTCTTGTATTCTGTGCACCTGTCGTGTATTTAGATTCCTCAATTTAAATTCCTCAACATCATCATTCGTCAAAGCGCTGCATTAAACCTCTTTGCGATGCCCTAAAATCAGAGCCTCTAATTGTCAATTCGAATGTACGCAATATACCTGACAGAATCTGAATTAAATAATACATGGACATTCAACCTAACAGATCAGCCCTTCAGTCCATGATTCCGACTTTTCATTCTGTCCAAATTTTCTGAAAGTCTTCTATCAACACACATTCCTCTATCTGATTAGAACCTGAGTGGGGACAACGCATGCTCAATTCAAATACAAGACTCAAGAATTCACATCATGGAAATCGAGAAGGCTACCATACCACTAGATAATCTTCGGGCCGAAAAGGCTCTGCTCCGCCGTGGCGAAATGACAGCCTGCCGCTGGCACCCTTACCCTTCACTTGGTTTTCGACATTGTGCTTAAACGTGGACATGCGTGTCAACGTCCGGCTGATCGTTCCAGTAAGCGCCATGGACTCGTTACCCCTGTGAATATTTCTCTGCGCACGGTTTTCCTTGACTCTTTGCACGTCCCTTTTGAGGGCTTTGTAATTAACGTAGGCATCTTTCCATTCAGGTATAAGCGATAATTCCAGTTGCCTCGCAAACTTCACCATGACTATTTAAGGATTCGGAGACGCTCATAAATCTTTCAATTAACTTTGGCACCAATCCTGTAAGCTATAATACACAGTGAATACGCTTTGGGTCGACGAAATACACTGGTAATCAAGTATATCGACTTAACATTCGCTGTACCTTGGAAGCCGAAAAGAATTCCGAGAAATCTTCTTCTAAATACGGCTTCCAACCTTGCTCTACTTCGAAATACCACCGCGACTGTAACCCCTCCACATTGATTTTTTCAAAGCATCATTCCGCATGGAAATGGCCAACATTCAAGGAATCCAGTATCACTCGATACAAAAGCCTCTGATGCGCCTCAAACTCCCCCTAAATCTCTTCTTCTGTTACATGGAACAAATCTATTCAGATCGTGCGACTATACCCCCACCTCTCATATTTCCTTGGTAAGATTATTTTCTCCCTACTCTGCATTGCATTCATGCGCCAGTGATAGCAGCTAACCACAGGGTCGCGGTACCTAAAAGTTTACGGAAATCCCTGAGATACAATGAGGCAGTACGTGATAGTACAGTTAAAATCTCTGAAGCTGAGGAGTTCAAGATTACGTACTCTGATAAAGCTACACAGTAGCGACAAATCGCGTCCCCAAGCAATGTACTCCACCAGCATGGTAACGCTTCTTGACTTCGAAGCGACGGTCGCTGAGGCAGTCACCGTCCACTCAACATCTAGTCCCCTCAATGAACACAATCTGACGCCTTCAGTCCTCCATGCACGCCTTATAGCTCCGCGACGAATCTTCATTCCAACTACCTTACTCAAAACTCCAGCATCTTCTCACGCTTATCACAACACGCCACCTCACACACCTTTCCACGGATTTGTAGGACAACATTTTGCAAAAATGTGAAGTAAAAAACAGATATAGATGAAAAATTGAAAATTCTACGAATATCGTGTAAGTTTACAACGAAAGAACAGCGTAATAAACAAATCTCTCCAGGACAATAAATTGATTCTTGAAGAGTACAAAGAAGTACAGATACCGAATCTGGATCCATCCGCAGCTCCGGGCCACGACCTCGATTTGAATCTGAATCTTCACTTCGGGTTCGAGTCAAGCGAAGGTTCGCGACGCGCAGCAAAACCGGATTAGGTGAAGAGGAGCTGTGAGCAATCCATGCAGGCGCAGATATTGACTCATTCCTTAGGCCACGTGTGCGGCATCGCAGATAACAGCATCGTCTCTAACCTTTACACGTAGGGAACGCACATTCGTTTGCATAGAACGCATCAAAGGACTCCCAGGAATCACTTTCTCGACAAAACTGCGGTGACTAGCTTGACCCCACACATTTTGATGAACCTTGTGACGTATCCACTGTGACAAGGGTGATTCCCGCTTCGACGGCGACTAAGTTCTCACTGCATGCACCATCAAAAACAGATGCGGTAGAGCACGATTCGTCGGATGCAATAACTGACTTTGCGATCCTTTCTCCCAGACCGGACACTCAAGCTTAAAACCCCTTCCTAACTTGTAGATTCGGTGGTGTGAAAGCAACTCTTGCTTGCATGTTCACGTTCACCTTCGCTGACATTTTTTTCTTTTGCTTTTGCATCTACTCTTCGACTTTCCCTTCCTTTTCTGATCTCTTCCCTCTAGTCAACGCATGCCTCTTTTTTTCCAATTTCAGATCATGTGTTTGTTGCATGACTGTATCAACTTCGCATAGCATGAAAGCGAGCATATTTTCTTAAAGTTTATAGTAAACATCATTTCAAACCTGGAATTTTTTTTGTCGTGATAATTTGTTCTTGTCTTAAAAAACCAGGAAGATCATGTAGTATACACATTTCAAAATTTCCAGAATAAGCACAGGAAATCAAATGATTTATCCGTCACAACGTGATAGATGTTAATATAAAAAACAAAAAGTAGGAAGTGTGTACATTTTTTTGGTTGCTCTCCTAAAATTCTCAATTAGCTGTGCTTGCGTCTATCGATAATAGGGGTGAAGGTTGCGGATAAACGTGATTTTTCACGTTTCCAACAACAATTACACACCTGTTCCCAATTACGAGTTATTCCCCCATTATTTTTAAAGGCATACCCACCCCCAACTGTCAAAGCAAGGCAGGTAAAGGCGCCAATGGCAATGCCAACTATGGCACCTGTCGATAGGCCAGACGAGCTCGCCTGGGTTACTTCTGCAACATGTCATATTGATCAGTCAGCATCGTGACGACATCTTTCACAAACACAACTCACAAAAGCCATCCATACAGTTTGAAATCTCAATCCACAACCCTCAACCGCATACTCCATGGCAAATCACGTTTGGATATTTTGAACCTTGGATATTTTGAACGATTTTCGGCTTGAAAGGAGGGTTATATTTCACTTTCCGAAGAGTGAAGCTTCTCGTGATAAAATCCTCAGTAACCTGGTCCATGAATTCTCCAACCACAGGGAAGAAGAACAATCTAACGGCAACCCTTAGCACATTGCCATTAAAGGACGCATCGCGGATCCAGAGCTGGTCACTCTCAAATTGCAATGGAGGGGTCTCATGTTGGGTGAGAGTCTTTAGCGACGTAACTGTTTGATTCTTGAAGGAGTCCCACAAAGGTGAGTCATTGATGTTTGTGAAGGACGGCGAACGAACCTCAAGCGTTACCGCAAGCGGTTTGTTACAACGACATTGCAAGGGATTCAAATAAAACCTGTTGCCGCAAATCTGGTTCTGGCAAGTGTTCTCGCTGGATACCCATAGTGGTTCCATCAAAGGCTGAGTTGAGTTACATAATTCAGGACTTACCTTCACAAAACCTCCAGTATTTGTGCACAATGGATTACCTTGCAACCTACAGAAGCATAAAACTTTCATTTCAATGCGAACACGATCCAATATGTGCAGCACACCGTTAAATTGTACTGATTTTTGCAGCTGAGAACACCTCTGCCCCGACATGCCGGTTTAAAAGATGTGCACAGTTGAGAATAGATAACTCACATAATTTGGACACTTGCTGCAGAATTGGGGTCAGGTTGGAGTAAGCTTGTGATATTGTTGTTCTGGAGAGAGACATATCGCAAATTCAACACAAAATCTCTGGGATTGTTAGGGTCCCGTCTATTTCATTATTTGGAAGGTACCTGCTCGACAAAACAGAAAGCCACAAATCATCAACGTGCAATCATAAACGATCTCTAAAGAAATCAGGACGTTCTGTGGAATGTTCAGGTAACTTACGGTCCCTGGAGTACCGAGTAGATCAAAATATCAGCAGGCAGTGGCCCAGTCCGATTAGCATTTTCGAATCGTCTGTAATCACCATAATAAAATAAAATAAAATAATTTCACACAGGTGCACATAAAATAAAAAAACAACCCACGACAACAGCCTAAGCTTGATCACACATGCGAACTGGCACTGAACCGTTAGCTACAAACAATTGCAATTTTACCAAATAGCTTGA
This sequence comes from Physcomitrellopsis africana, assembly GCA_036785485.1. Lineage (NCBI taxonomy): Eukaryota > Viridiplantae > Streptophyta > Bryopsida > Funariales > Funariaceae > Physcomitrellopsis > Physcomitrellopsis africana. The sequence continues at coordinate 944 of JAWRVF010001999.1, read as the reverse complement.
CACACAAGGAAACTGGACGCAACAGATCTATAACAGCATCTGTTGGAAAGAATTCATAAAGCAAAGCCTGTTATTGGGTATCAAGGTGTTAGTATGTCTCACCTTGTTTGTAAGCGACTGGCGGACGCATTCAACCATGAAGGGAAAGGCTGTGGATCGAAACTGTTATTGCTGAAGTCACCGTCAGACACAAGTTGACGCAACTTGCAATTGTCAAGGCAGCGAACTCAAATATCAATGTCACTCGATTCGGACTTTAACTTCATGTCAACGTGGAGATGGCGAAGGAACACATACACTTCGGGTGAAGATGGTAACCCTCACTGATAATAAACCGCATGAGATTTAAAGCACAGTGATAAAAATAGCAAACTGTTTCAAGCGTATGGAAGATTGTTCTTACATAAGCTCAAGCTTGGTGAGAGCAGGCAAAACTGGAACAGTCCCAGTCAGCCTGTTGTTGGCCGCACGACTAATGACGAGAACATGAAACACAAAGAGAAGAGTATGAGCTGAGCAAATCGGTTGACGACTTCACCATAAACACATCAAGACTACCTTTGCAAAGTAAATTCTCTTCTAAAACTACGGTAGATCATCAACCACACCAAGGTTTCTAAAACGATTAAAACTGCCACATTCCGTAAGAACTTGAATCATGAACCTAACAGCAGTCTCTCAGTGCATTTGCGAACATGAGGTGTCAAGAATGTGTATAACGTATGCGAAAGCGGAAAAAAACATGGACAAAGAGTAGGCCATACAGTTGAAGCAACCATTTGTGAGGATGTTGTTCAGTGTAGAGGGGATTGGACCGGCTAGCTGATTGTTGCAATAAGCCTGGCGCACATAAAACCGGATTTAGGACTAATGAACCAAGCACAATAACAATCTAATCACAAATTTCTACATGAGGGTAACCGCACAAGATGATAACCTAGAAG
>JAWRVF010001998.1:0-27803 GCA_036785485.1 Physcomitrellopsis africana | reverse complement strand
GTAGGCTACGTTCACAACCGGAATCGGAGTTCACAGCAACAACGTCAGGCTCCACACCGTTCCACACCGTCCGCGGTGGAAGGTACCGCTGCTTTGCACACGGGCTGCCACGCGAGCCTTGAATCTCTCTTGCGACGCGACACAATGCCGTCGCACATACACTCGGATGCGACTCTCGCCTTCGGATGCTGCACAGGAGATTGGTGTCGCGTGGCGTGAACTTCTATCTAGGAATACACCGGGTACCTAGCTGTAGAGAATTTTACTTAATATTTATTGGCTAAACTCTAATGAGTTATTTGTCCTTAATAAGAAGGACAAATACACACGATAATATAAGAAAAAGGTTTTGTATGATTAAAACCTCTTATTTTAAAGTAGGTTTGTACATAAGTTTTCTCTATGATATGTAGAAAATCCTTAAAACCCTTTTAAAGACTCATCTATATACCAAAATCATATCATGGCTCTATACATCCACCTTTTACACCTCCATAAAGTCTTGGCTCCCAAAAACACCTTTAGTATGCACAAAGTCCAAATTTGCAACAAAAATCCTTAAAAATATATTTTCCCGCAAAGGATGTTTTTCTTTCCAAACTTTAGAAAATCATATCTTCTGATCCAGCCGTTCGGTTTTCTTCAAACTTTTAGGCAAGGTAGAATTCACCTTTAAGCTTTGCCACAAAAAAATTCAACTGCAAATATACTTTCGATCGTTTGATATCTCAAAACCCCTAGCAGGTGCTTAAAACCCTAGCTCAGAGACACCTGAGCACTATTTTCTCTATATCTCACAAACCCAAAATCCTAATGCCACAAAAATTTTGTACATAGTCTTGTGACATAAACATATATACTCCTGAAAATTTTGGGCCAAAAATCTATCAAATTGTCTAAGATATAGCTCAAAATGTAACCGCTAGTTAAGCAGAGTCACTTACTGCCTTTAGCTTACAAGCACTGACTTCAACTCGCAATATCTCCTTGATCCTAGCTTGGATTTTATCGAGATATACGTGAAAAGTGTAGCTGAGAAAGTGCGCTTTCCAACCTCAGTCGCTGATCTTTGATTGCTCTCTGTATGCGCGAGATATATCCAAAAGAGTGACAGTATGTCCAAAATCGACACCCTAACTTTGAGCGCCTATAACTCCTTCATTAAAAGTCCAAATCATGCAAGATTTGCACCTAAACCATACCCAAAATCCTAAACCTGATGACCCTAGCCTCTGATGTTCGACTCCCCCCGAAAAACAAACCCTAACTCCTAATAAACCCTCGGGCAGCCTCCTTGAAGCCCATTGGGCATGATTTTTGGCCAATTAGAATAGAGATTTCTATCATCCACCTCTATTCATCCACATGGATGGCCAAACTACCCTTTTTATACTAAAAACCCTTTTCTAACCCTTTTTTTTTTATAAGATTTACATACTTGGTGCTTTAAGCACCAAATAAAAGAAATAAATAAGATCTTAAGGATCACCAATGTCTAACATAGGTGACTTAAGATATATACAAGTTACTATCAATATAAAATTAACTTCAAAAGTCACTACTAAAAAGAAAATAAGGTTGTATAAACCTTAATAATAATCCTTTTAATAGATCCTTTCTAAACTAGCAACCTAATCACATCCTATAATCAATAAAATCCATTGATATGACTTTCATTTAGCTAAGTAGTAAATTGTACATTAAATATACATGTACAATTTTTTCACATAGTAGCCAAACCACAACACGACATCCACCCCCTCCAAACCTGTGCATCCTCCGGTATGCACCAACAAGAGTTGAAGTTGTGGTCTGCGTCATATTATTACCCATATCATATTAAATCCATTCTCATGAAGTTTTACAATTCATGTACAAATATATATTCCTTCTCTTGCGAGAGTACTTTCTTTGATGTACCACTACATCCTCGCTCTATAGTGGCACCCTTTAAAAATCTTTAAACTCCTCATTGATCCTTAGTAATGAGCCACTCCGTAGGTAATCCCTATTGCGCTCATGGTTAGCAGATACAGTGAAGAACTGCACTGCTCTTTTACCATCTTGACTTCTGATGCGAGCACATGCTGATCCATCATCCAATACTTTGGTTTCCATCCTCACAGCAACAATATATGGTTGTCCAAGAATCACTGGACATGAAATATTATCTTGAACAAAAAAGTTTTGTTCTATGGATATATCTCCAATTTTTACCTTCACATCTGGACAAGCACCATAAAGATCTCCACGTGTGTTATTTGCTGCTCGAATCACCCAACCATGTTCAGTGTCAATAGGCCACCTCCCACATTTATAAATGTCTTTAGACATAATATTGATTTCAGATCCATGGTCAATAAGAGCAACTACTGGATCTGTCAAATCCCCCATCTTCACCAAAGTTTCAGTGGTGGCTCTAGCCCAATGCTTCTTAGAGTAATGACTAGGACCTTTGTCATCAACCTTATCTTCATCCAAGGAAAATTGATCCTTTTGATTGATACAACATTTAGCCAACTCTAGCTCCTCTTCTTTTGTTAATGTTGTATCAAGCGCATTAGACATTGCTGACTCCCCTATCAATTGCCTTTTTCTTTTGATAGTGTCAATAATGACATCATGGAATTCTCTCTTTGCAATGCCCAAAATTTCACGGAGTGTAAATTCAATTTTAGCATTTAACACCCTTTCTTCTAATACCTCTTTCAAATTTGTTGTTGCCTCAATATCTGATTGCAGTTTATAGGCAACAGGCTTGCTCTTCTCTTTGTTTTTACCCATTTCCATCCTTTCTTCCCATTTCTCTTTTGATAGTGGTATATCCTCGAAATATGATTTTGATGGTCTATTCTCAGATGATCTACTATCCTGCGGTGTAGATACCCCTTTATTTTGTGTTCTTTCTTCATCTCTTTGAGGTCTTTTCTTATTATTTGGTCCCTCAAGGTTTTCTTCTAACATATTTCTTCCCCTCTTCATATCCATCAAAGCTTCATGGTGGGATTTTGCTAGATAAGCATGCACCGACATGGTATCTACAGGATCATCCCATCCTGTGGCATTCCTGATTGTTGTGGCTGTATTAAGCAATTCTTGCCTTGATGTCTTTCCCTTATTCATGCTGGTGATAGCATGATTCCATAAATCCCCCGTGTCCACATGTTTATCAAAAACATCTTCCTTCTCCCTTATAACCTCGATACCATAAGTGGTAGCTTTTCCCGATGCCATAGTATGTTGAGATAAATAATCCTCTAAAACCCTTTTCATCCCTCCTTTTCCAAAGTTGGTTTTGAGGAACTCACCTGTGTCACGCAGTGCAATCTTTCCATCTTTCCATATAATTACTCCTTGTTGCAGAATATCAGCAAAATCTCCACATTCCTTACGAGGATGCTCCATACTATCGCACCAAATACATCGTTGTATATATCCTTGCTTTGATGTAGGTTTGATCTCAGATATTCCTCCCTTTTCTTCTAGCTTTGGCAATTTGATTTGTAAGTCTTTCATTCCTTTCACTAACTCCTCAATTGCATCTTTTTGTGGTACAACTGTGGACATAGGAATGGGAATAGTACTTACTGGTATAGCAGGTTCTGATACTTGCCTGCGAGATATTGTAATTGGAGGAGGCCTAGTTTCTTGTCTTACCACTACCTTGCCTCTTCGGTATTCTCTCTTAGCAAGTATACCTACTGCTTCCGAGACCTTTTTCCAATCAGTAGTAAGTCCATTGTCTTCTGTATTGTCCTCCAACAATAATTCCAACTCCCTCTGTAATTCATTGTTGGCTGATTGGAGAAATAGCTCCACCTTGTCATTTTCAAGTGTAAGTTTCTCAACCCGAGACAATTGAAGAAATTGCCTTTCAAACTCCCGAAATAACTCTGTTGCTACCAACTCCTTGTTGGATTTATTAACCCATTCCATAAGTGATTTTTTTGTTACCCTTTCAGCATCCTCCAAAGAATACTCTTCTTTTAGCTGCAGGGCAAAATCCTCCCATTTTGTTCCATGAGTTTGAATAATCCCCCTTATATGCTCACGAAGCTCTAGTACAACTACAAGCTCAAAAGTAAGAATCATTTCCTTCTCCGGTACTTTATTGAGCTCCATCTCTCGAGAATAATATTTCAAATACTTGGAAATATTTTTCCCATCAAACTGATCCAATATACCAACAACAGATTGTAAAGCTTTAGTAGCCATAGCCTCCTTACGCTCCACTGCTTGTTGTTGCTGCATATAAAGAGTAAATGCTTGAAACATTTGAGTTGTAGCAGGATCAAGCTGCATTGGTGATGCCCCACTGCAATTCCCACTACCACTTCTTTGTTCCCCAGCCATAATAGAAGCCAAAATATTTCTTCAAACTCTCCACCCTAGATGTTTCACGTCGGGTTCACCAATATGTCGCGTGGCGTGAACTTCTATCTAGGAATACACCGGGTACCTAGCTGTAGAGAATTTTACTTAATATTTATTGGCTAAACTCTAATGAGTTATTTGTCCTTAATAAGAAGGACAAATACACACGATAATATAAGAAAAAGGTTTTGTATGATTAAAACCTCTTATTTTTAAGTAGGTTTGTACATAAGTTTTCTCTATGATATGTAGAAAATCCTTAAAAACCTTTTAAAGACTCATCTATATACCAAAATCATATCATGGCTCTATACATCCACCTTTTACACCTCCATAAAGTCTTGGCTCCCAAAAACACCTTTAGTATGTACAAAAGTCCAAATTTGCAACAAAAACCCTTAAAAATATATTTTCCTGCAAAGGATGTTTTTCTTTCCAAACTTTAGAAAATCATATCTTCTGATCCAGCCGTTCAGTCTTCTTCAAACTTTCAAGAAAGGTAGAATTCACCTTTAAGCTTTACCAGAAAAAAATTCAACCGCAAATATACTTCCGATCGTTCGATATCTCAAAACCCCTAGCAGGTGCTTAAAACCCTAGCTCAGAGACACCCGAGCACTATTTTCTCTATATCTCACAAACCCAAAACCCTAATGCCACAAAAATTTTGCACATAGTCTTGTGACATGAACATATATACTTCTGAAAATTTTGAGCCAAAAATCTATCAAATTGACTAAGATATAGCTCAAAATGTAACCGCTAGTTAAGCAGAATCACTTACTGCCTTTAGCTTACAAGTACTGACTTCAACTCGCAATATCTCCTTGACCCTAGCTTGGATTTTATCAAGCTGTGCATAAAAAGTGTAGCCAAGAAAGTGCGCTTTCCAACCCTAGTCGCCGATCTTTGATTGCTCTCTGTATGCCCGAGATATACCCAAAAGAGTGACAGTAGGTCCAAAATCGACACCCTAACTTTGAGCGCCTATAACTTCTTCATTAAAAGTCCAAATCATGCAAGATTTGCACCTAAACCATACCCAAAAACCTAAACCTGATGACCCTAGCCTCTGATGTTCGACTCCCCTCGAAAAACAAACCCTAACTCCTAATAAACCCTCGGGCAGCCTCCTTGAAGCCCATTGGGCATGATTTTTGGCCAATTAGAATAGAGATTTCTATCATCCACCTCTATTCATCCACATGGATGGCCAAACTACCCTTTTTACACTAAAAACCCTTTTCTAACCCTTCTTCTTATAAGATTTACATACTTGGTGCTTTAAGCACCAAATAAAAGAAGTAAATAAGATCTTAAGGATCACCAATGTCTAACAAAGGTGACTTAAGATATACACAAGTTACTATCAATATAAAATTAACTTCAAAAGTCACTACTAAAAAGAAAATAAGGTTGTATAAACCTTAATAATAATCCTTTTAATAGATCCTTTCTAAACTAGCAACCTAATCACATCCTATAATCAATAAAATCCACTGATATGACTTTCATTTAGTTAAGTAGTAAATTGTACATCAAATATACATGTACAATTTTTTTACATAGTAGCCAAACCACAACACGACAACGTTATCAAATATTTTACCATAAGTTGTATGTGCTTAAAAATAGACATATTATTATATTTTTTTAGTTAATTTTAGGCATTTTTATATTACTCATTGACAAATGTCTTAAAGAATACCAATAAAAAATGATTAAACATACTGTTTTAAATGTTTGATTATCAAAATGTTATAACAATATTTTGCAATACATATTAATATCTATAAAAGAAAATAAAATAATTACAAGAAATTCAAGTATTAATCTAAAAACATATTTGAAGAAAAGATGAAAACATTCAACAACTTAGTTTGTATGTAAAAGTAAGAATATACATTATAATATGAATGATTGTATTGGTTGTTTATAAAACATGTCAGCTTTTATTAAAAAATTAAGAATGATTCTCATATTTTTTATTGTATTTAATCTAATTATATAAAAATTAAATTCTTTAAAATATTATGTTTTTATTTTCATATTTCTACTTGAATAAAACATTAAAATTTATTGACATTTAAATATTGTCTAATTTTTTTATATTTTTTAAATACTTATTTAATTTGAATAAAATTATGAAATTATCAAATAAATACTTATTAATGAAATTAAAAAATATTTATTTAATATATTAAATAATAAATATTTTAGTTTTAAAATAGATTTATATTAATAAATAATAGCCATTTTTATTCTAACATTCTCAATTTTAAATTTGTCACTTTTATATGTAATACAAAATACATTTTAACTGAGACTAAATAATATTAAAATAATATTTTGTCTACTTTGTTTATCACATTGATATTTTTAACCAATATGAATACCATTGAATTAATCAAAGAATGCATACTATAGCATCAATATTATATTATCAAACTCCTTAATTTCCTTGTCTAAAGAACAAAATTCATTATTATTGAGTTTTGACCTATGTATAAAAAATTATTTTATTATAGTTTAACTATTTTTATTATCACTATTTTATACAAAGAATATCCTCTATATTTAAAATAAATTATATATATATATATATATATATATATATAATTTTAGAAGTTTATAATTTAAATTTTAACAATTTTATTACAATTTTTAGAATGAAGATCATTATAAAACTATTTAATATTACAAAACTTTATTTTAAAACTTTTAATTCACACAATCAAAAAATCATAAATGTACTATTTTTTAAACAACCATTGCAAGTTCATAAAAATTAATCAAGCGAAATAACTTTTATAGACAACATAATTTTGGAAGCTCTTTAAAAATACATTGTTTAAGAAGAATACACTATCAAAAATCATAGTTTTATTCTAGACTTTATCTTTATTTATGGTAAGATATTAACATTCTTTTCTATTTTATTTTAAAATTAAAACTAATTTAACAAACTAGAAATAAAAAAATTTAAATTTTATACCTTTGAAATATTTTAAATGGTAATTTTTTTAAAACTTAACTAAGAATCTTTTATAATGACCTACTTTTAATAAAAATTTGAAACATTTCGTATTAAAAGTATTTAACAGATCATTATATAAATTATTTAAATTACTGTTAAATTACTTTTAAATACTTTTAATAAATTACTGTTAAATACTTTTAAATTATTAAATTGAATCTTTTGTTTTATATAAATTCTTCTTGTCAATAATTAAATAATTGATTAAATCAGGACTTAGAAATTTAATGAATACTTTAAAAACACAATATACTTAATTTAACAAAAGTCTAAAATAAAATAAATTTTAATAAAGAATTTTATAATTCAATATATATATATATATATATATATATATATATATTTATGTATGTATAAATTAAATTACTTCTAAAAAAGAAATTTATTTATATCTCATTATTATTAATTTTTATCTTTATAAAAAAATATATTCAATAAATTTCTAATATGAAAAACATCCAAAATAATTTAAACAATCTTAATGTGAATATATATGTATTTTTTTATTACTTTTAAAATAAGAAACTAGGATTTGCAATAACTTTTTAAATTATGTAAATTTTTTTTTATAATATAAATTATTCTTAATTCTACAAGCTAAATTATCCAAATTATAGACAAGTAATTTTTTAAAATTAGAGTTTTTTTACTTAGATAATATCTAAATTTTACAAAAAGGATTATAAAAATGATTAAAAAACACATATAAATCTATTTTTAATACTTGATATTTGAATTTATTAATCACTTTGTTTTCTTAAATGAATTTTTTTTCTTTATAAATAAGAAACTAAATAAACTTTTTAACATATGTAAATGAGAATCCTATCAAAAAGTTAATGATATCTTTTAGTTTTTAAGTTAAATAAATACATAATTTTTATATTGTCTATAAGACAATCTAGATGTAGGTCTATTGATTGAAAATTAAAGAATTGATTCATCTATTATATATTAAATTATATTTTTAATAATTTCATATAAATATCTAATTTTAAGGTCAAAATTTAAAAATATTAAATCAATTATATATATATATATATAATTGATTTATATACATATAAGTATATATGGATATGATATATTTTTAATGATATTATAATGTATCATTATATTTAACATATTTATTAATTTAATCACATAGAATGAGCTTTGTAATATGAATTTCTTTACTAAAACCAATTAATATCATATATTAAGTGTTTGGCTAAATTGTACTTAAATTCACAATTATTAGATAGCATTGGTATATTACAAACTCTTTTACTTTAAATAATGTTTTACCTTAGTCTTACTATGGTGGATCTGTTAAAATTAAATACTTTAAAAAAATATAACATCTTATTTTTTTTTATATTTTATAATACTTTATAGAAATAGTAAAATTTTAAAAAATAAAATTTAATATGTGTTATTTTAAAATAATTTAAAAGATAAAAGTATCCCTTTTATTTATAACTCAATCATACTTATATTGTTACAGTAATTTTAAATTTGTATATAAATATATATATATATATATATATGTGTATATATATATATATATATATATATATATATGTGTGTATATATATATATATATATATATATATGTGTATGTATGTATATACATATATATATATATATATATATATATCAAATTTTAACTTACGCATATTACAAAGTTGGTAATTTGAGAAGAATTTAAAAGTTCAATGTAAAAACATCATCCTTAAAGGTAAATTCAGAGTTAAATTGTATGCTTTTGAAGTTTTTGAATATGATCTTCAAGGAGAAAATTTACTTCTAATTGAAATGACAAAAAATTACTATTATTTCTATCAATTCATCAACCATAATTGTTTTTTTTTAAGAAATAAACTTTTAATGTGAATTAATTAAAAAAATTCAACAATTTAAAATTTAAAAGTGTTTATATGTTTTTTATATTTATGTATTTTTATACTTTAAGAAAAAAATAAAAATTACACAAGATTTTGAATAGCCTATAAAATAAACGTGAAGTAAACATAACTATATTTTAAGTTTAATCAAATAAGAAATAAAATGTATTAGAAACTGAAATTCTAATAGAATCAAATTTTAAAAAATATGTAATATTTATATATTTATTTATTTAAAACCTTTAATATATCTCTTAGACATGTATAGATATGATTGATTAATATAAGATATTCTAGATAAGATTACAACTACTATTGCTAGTCAATTATTATTGGTCATTTATATTTGTAAATGTAAAAAGACAATTTTGGTCTTTTAAATTTGTTATTATGTTACTCGGGCTTGAATTATCAAATGCAGATCTAAACAAAATTATGAATAAGATTATAATAATAATTAATTATAGGGTGCTAAAAATTATAATAAGATTTAAACATAAATAGATACTATAAGAACTCAAATATTATATACAAACTATCAAAAAAATTGTTACATCCAAAATAAATAAATAATTTTTTTTAAAAAAATTATAAGTATAATTATTGAAAAAATACTTTTAAAAATATTTTTTGAATTTACCGATTTATTTTTAAAAGTATTTTTGGATTTACTTTTAAAAATATTTTTTGAATTTATATGTCATATATGATTTATTTTTTTGTTTATTATGATAATTTAAATATATATAATTAATTTGATGTATATAGAATATTTATTCTAAATATACATATTTTATATTTAAATTTAATAATATTAATATTTTTAGTAAATAAGTTACATATTATACTTATTATTAATGAATAATAAAAAATTAGTAATTTAGATACATAAGACTATTTTCGTCTCTTCTAGTTTATATCCTTATATAAAAATATCTACATCTCATTATATATAACAATCTAAAAGCCGATTTATTATGAAAAATAAATAAATAGAATTTATAGAAAATATTTTAATTTGTATAAAATATTTTAATTTGTATAAAATATTTTAATTTGTATAAAATATTTTAAGATTCATGTTTGATGTTTAAAATGGAAACCTATACAAGTTAAAAAATTAAATATCAAATTTTTTTGTAATACAATATTATTATTAATCCACACTAAAAATAAAGAAATTTAAAAAAGAAATAAATTATAACAATGTCTGAATGCATCATATAAATAATGACTCTTTGGTAAAAGTAAAAACTAAAAGTATTATATTTGTAAAAAATAGTATTTATCTAATAATGATCTTATTTATTTATATAAAATTTTAATAACTAATTTTTTAATTTTATATTTGAATAAAAAATACATATTACATGATTTACATACTCTTTTAACAGTACAAATTTTTTATTTATATATTTATTTATTCATTTCTTATTTCTTATAAACAACTAAGAGATATCTATTGAAATGGTTAATAATGGAACAAAATAAACTAAAGACTACCTATGCTTTAATACCTTAGGCCAAGATAGACATATGAGTTGAGTGTTGATATAGTATGATTTATCAATCAACCTAACTATACTTCTTTTTATAGATGCATAATAAATCTATTAAAAAAAATTCTATTTTCCATTGGATTTGCATCTTTTTTCTAGTATCTAAAATTATTTAAGCCATCCATGTCTTATTCCATTATTTTAAAGCCATGCCTACTTAAATTGAATGCTTTTAAATTTACTTCAATATTGTTTTTTATATTGTGCATCCATATTTAAAGATAGATTATATGGTTTGTCTTACTTTAGAATTAGCTAAGATTTTTGAATCAAAGATTTTTTTTTTTTTTTTTTTTTTTTTTTTTTTTTTCATATTTCTAAAATTTATAAAGATTTATTAATTTTTAAGTTAGGGAAGCAAAATGTATAGTAGAAAAAAATCTCTTGACTAATTTATGCTTTATATATATAATATTAAAAATAACTTATTAAAAATTATGTGGTTTATAAAAAATTAATTAATTAATTTTTTTTGGTTTAATTCACAAATTATTATAAAGTATAAATTGTAATTGATAAGAGACCTCTATTAAAAAATAAAAAGATTTAAAGATGGTTAAAAACCCCTTAGCAAGGCTAAGTAAGTCATAAGTTTTGGACATGGATCTCAATAATAAGCATCAAGATCAAAAGATAATTTTGTCATAAACCACACAACAACTTTAGATTTTTTTTTTTTCTTTTTTTTTTTTTTTTTTTCTGGAATTTGGAATAGGTGGTGTTTCACTGTCATAACTATCTTAGCAAAGCTAACAATCACTTTAATGACATTTTAGTTTAATTTATGCTAATTTATTAGATAATTTTTTTTATGTAGATGCAATACTCTTGATTGAAATCCAACTTGATATATATGCAATTTAAAAGATTTAAGATGTTTAAACTATGTATTGTTTGTAATTTCTAGTATTATATTTTATAAATAAGAAAACCATTACAAGATCATAATTGTCTTTTGATTTGTATAGTCTAATCTAATCATGGTTTTTAGACAAGAGGATACTTTCACTTGCTATGTGCATTCATTAATCAAAGGTAGAAGATGTAAGGTATTGACAAAATTTATAGTCTTAGAGCTTTACATCAAATTTAGTTTTATTTCTTATACAGTGATGAATCTTTGTCCACCAAAATAAAATAAAATAAAAAAATAAAAAAAATACTCTCAATGTATTATATATATATATATATATATATATATTTTTCATATAGCTTAGTTACTTTTTGGAATTGGATGACTAAGCTTATTATAAATAGGTGTATATCCTACAATAAAAATATATTCTATGCATTCTAGAAGATTCTAAGAAATTCTAGATTTTATATAAAAGACCAATATTATCCACACCATATTAATATTAGTCTAATTTTTGGTTTTAAGTACTCATTTGTATTTGGACCTTAGCATCTAAAAACAAGTTGGCTAGTATTTACTTAAAGTTCTATATAATATCTTTAATAATATATTTCTAATCAAATTTTAAATATCTAATTCTTTAAAGTAGAATAATTTAATTATCTATTTAAAATATAAGATTATTATTTATTTTTTAAAAATAAAATTAGATTTAGTCTATCTTTATACTTGGATTTATAACAAATAATCTATATTATTTTGATTCTAGTCATTTTTTTAATATCACTCTAAATTAAATTTCTAAAAATGGACTTAATTTTATATATAGTTTTTAAAGAAGTAGTTTACATGAATGTAAAGAAGTACAAAGATGATAAAAAAAAAAAAATACAACTAATTATAATAGTTTTATTTATTATATTAAAACTTGTAGAATATCAATAGTTTATAATTTTTTATAGTTAATTTATTAGAAATTGGTATACATGTGTTTTTTGAAGAAATAAGCTAAAATATGTGCCTAAGAGTTTTTTTAATCTTAAGATTATTTTTCCATATCTTTGCAAGGTATTTTGCTTTGTATGGTCTAAATTCTTTTTTGTTGTGCTATTGAGATAAACTTGTTTAATTGTTAATATTGAATTATTCATATATTGACTTAGTATTTATTGAATTTTATTGATTAGAAGTAAAATAATTTTTAATCTTTTTGATTAGATCACATCTTATATTGCAAATTGAGCAATTTATTAATAGTTAAAAACAAATATAGAACAAGAAGGTACTTTTTCTTTACTTCTCTTTGAATAGAAAAAATATTTGATAAGTTTTTTGTTTATATATAATAAGACCTTAATTTCTTAATATTTTTTATTATTTTTTTAAATTAATAGGTTTTAAAAATCCTATTTATATAACATATTAAATAAATAATTTTAAAATATTTAATAATATATTTTAAAAAAATTCGACTTTAACATAAGTAGAATTTTTTTTGGATTTCTTAGCCTTATTTATTATCTCTTGGGATACCAAAATATAATCTAAAATATATCAAAGATGTAAAAAAGTGGTTTGATTTGGACTTATGATTTCTAAATGCAATACTATTAATCACTTTTAAAAGGCTTTAGCAAATATCTTATTGAAGATGCTAAGAAAGGTAATAGATCTTTAATTACTTAAAAACATTTGATGACTTCTTTTGTGCAAAAGAATAATAATTACTTTAAGCATATATTGGATAAAAGTCCTTTTATTCACTATCTTATTGATTGCAATAATAATATCTTTTCTTATGCGCTTTTAAAAGGCTTTGTAGAACTTTATACCTACTTTGTTTAAGCCTTAGACTTTTTCATTTGTAATGTCCTTTATAGCTTCATATGGTCTTTTACAACTCAAAGGTCAAATAAGATACTAGTTTATTTTTTTCTAAGCTTTAAAGGAAATTTTATCTAATATGGCCTTTAAAGTTAATTCTTTATATGGATTAGAACTTTGTCTTCAGTATATATTGGTATAAAAGTCTAAGCATGTATGTTCCAAATTCTCTTGGTTGCAATATTAAATTCTAATTTTTTTTAAAACTATGTAATGAACACCTTTGAATATTTTTTTTTATTGCATTAGAAATTTTTTTAAAGCTCACATCTTTATTGGATTTTTTTCTAATTTAAAACTATATTCTTCATTATTATTTTTTTATTATTGAATTTATTTAAGCTATTCCATACATTTAGTAGAATTTGTTATAAGACTAGATTTTGTAGATTATTTTAGAAGATGCTACTTTTACTTATTTTTTGTTTTTTAGAAATAAATTTCTTTTGTAAGTAACTTATTTTTTACAAATTTTTTTATAGAATCTTAAAATTTTTATAAGACATTTAAAAATTTATTTGTCTGTAGAAGCATAAGTCCAAATAATTTAAACTTGATTACAAACTATATATTGTTAAAAAAGTTAACATTCATTGTACATGTTAATTTTTTTAATTGACTATGCTGATATTAGATGCAAATTTTAACTACTACATGGTTTAATAGTGCTACATATTTATACATATAATTAGAATTTATCATATTAGATTAAAAGTTATTTTTTAAAATATAAAATATCTTCAACTAAGCTAATACTTTTATTCTATTATTATTATTATTATTATTATTATTGTTTCATGAGATTCTAAGATATCTATCAACTAAGAAGTAGTTTTTCAATTGGCATCTAGTCTTAGATGAGTTTTTTTTTTTTTTTTCCTTTCTTTCTTTCTTTTCAGCTAATCTTTTTAAAAAATTTAAAGATGTTTCTTCTTTGTACACATTATATTCTAATCTTTAATAAAAATCCATAGAATTCTATAATTTATATTTTTTTATTAATATCATTTTATAATTAGATATATTTTGTATACTTATTTACAAAGCATATATTAGCTATTTCTAAAAAATCTCTACAAAGTCTCTTAAAGATGATCTATAGTAATCAATTATGTATTAGTAAGTATAACAAATGTCTATATTACTTAAATAAATAGAAATAAATAGAAATAAATATAATATGTTGGATAGATAATATATTCTTTAATAATTTCAAAGAAGTTTTATTGATACAAATTATATCTTTAGATTCCTATAGATATGCTATAGGGCTATTGAAACTTATCTCCTAAGTTTGCTACTTTTAGAAAGCTTTATTGAAAATAATCTATAACTTAGTGCTTGAGCCATAAGTCTTGTGGTCTTTAACAAGATTCCACAAGATCTTTTTAATAGATAGTATAAATGGAAATAAGAGTAAGGCCATCATCACTCTTGTCTACACCTTCTTATATTCTAACATTGCTTCAAGACTCTAATCTCTTTATATTTGGCAATAGCCATTCTAATTCTTTTCTATCTTATATCTATATCTTTTCTTCTTACTTTCTTCCTTCTTCAATGATACATGAAAGTATTGATTTTTGAATTTTGTCTAAATTCATATTTTTGATATTATATCTATAATATTTATTAGGTATGAAATAGATTAAAAAATAAGCATGCATATTTTTCTTGTCTTGATTCTATTGAAATTTCTTATATCTTTTTGTGTATCTTCTAGAGTGTAGAAGCTTATTTTGGACTAAAGAGATTTATTTAAGTCTTAAGTTTATTTGTTAAATAATTTATATTTTTAGATGAATAAAATATCTTATTTTAGTTAATTATTAGAAATATAGATTTATAATTAAAAAAATATCAAATCGTTTAAATTTCTAATATTGCTCAAAATAAAGTTTATTTATATAAAAAAGATTTTAAAATTGAAAAACTTAGATTACTAAGTTTAGGCTTTTAAAAAATTTAGAACATTTGCTCTCATACATAATGAAGTAATTGTCTTTTTTACTTCAAGTCTAAAATAGTACTATAGGTGAATAATCTTTTTTCTTTTTTTTATTGATATTGTTAAATAATTTAGAAGTTAAATATATAAAGATTTGACTTGGCATAAGTATACATATTTTAACTTATTTTTGTGCCAATTTTTTAATTCTCTTGGCTTCAAAGACTTTTTCTTTTTTCAATTGTTGTATTCAAATAATTTATTTTCTCCTATTATTCTTTAATAAATCCTTTGTCAAAGTATTTTGGCCTAAGTGACCTCTTTTTTTAAAACTCTCTATCATCTTTTTTTGTTAAGTTGCTTCTATCGATATTATTTTAATAATTTTATCCATTCATGCATGTATTTAGGCCTTGAATTGAACCTATCTTGTTTATAATTAACTATCTTTAAAGATGTATGTTTATACTAATAGATTGTTTATATTTAAAATCATATTTTTGTATTATATTTTATTTGGACAGGCTTGTCTATGCTCTATAAAAAAAAGCCATCTAGAGATTATTGATGATATAATAGTATAAACTTCTTGTACTTTAATAATATTGAAGTACTTTAATAATATGTACTATTGAATTTGTAGCTATCCTACTGTAAGTTACTTAAGAATTTGATTTTGAGCCAAAAACAAGTTATACTGAGCTTTATTTATAATTTTATAGTTTTAAACTTTTTATTCTTTATAATTTATAAGTATTCTTGTTTGATGAGAGCTTTGCTAAAGTTCTTGCATATGTTGGTGAAACAATATAATTATTATATTTTGACTTATTGACATTGTTATATTTCATCATAAATATATCTAATAAGTACAATTTTAACTTATTAGATTGTTCTTAAGAAATCTTTGAATATTCTCTTATTATATTGATCCTACTTCTTTATTTAAATAAGTCTATTAAGACAATTTCATCCTCATGGCTGTTGTTATGGTGAAAGAATCTTGCTTCAAGAAGACACTAGATCTCTGATTGCTACTAATTGCTTAAACCAAATTCAAAATAAAATAAGGTATTTACATATATTTATTTAAATTCTAATGAATTAAGGATTTCATAAAAAAAATAATATATTTAAGTCCCTATTTTTTACTTCTCTTCCTTTTCTAACTTCTAGCTCTTCTTAAAACAACTTTTATAATTTAATTATTTTTTTTTCTAAAAATAAGTCTCTTTTTTTTAAGCATAACTTTCTTTCAAAATTTTAAATCCTAAATCCTAAACCCTAAAGCATAAAAATGCAAAAATTGAGGATTTCTAAAAGATTGATATTATCGCACTATGGTCACTACTAACTTGTAACCTTCACTATTATGGGAAGGTTTATATCAATCTATTAAGAAGATGAAAATATTGAAGGCATGGATGTCACACATCATACTATTATTAAAGAAGATTTCTTGCTTTTGCCCATAAATGATAAATCACTTGATATAATTTCTCAATATAAATATTGTAGGGCCAATACTTTGATCATTTTTAAAAAATAAAGTAAGGGGTTTGAAAAATGTAACTTTTCCAACAACATCCTACTGATAATAAGGTTTGAACTTAACACCTCTTAGATGCCATCCCACCATCCTACTAATCATTCCAACTCCAATATTCCAAATTGCCACTTCAATGTCTCAAACTTAAAAGAAAAGGATTATATGGTTGTAACCAAACCTCCTTTACTTTGAAACCTTACTACTGCCAACCTAAGCATTTTTTTATATTCAAATTTTATATACTTATTTTTTTAACTTATCAAAAATATATTTATTAAATTTTATTCTAATTCAAGACTCCAAATATTAGTTATATTCTAAAAATCCAATTCCTTAATTCAATACCAAGTATATGTAAATTTTGAAGATTCCTTCTCTCACAACAAATAAAATATTTTTTTCTTTAAATATTTAAATTAATTATTTAAATATATATTAAAAAATTATAATATATTATAATTTTATTTTAATTTTAAATACCATATTAATTTAAGATACAACATCCACATCTTCTAGACTTGCGCATTCTTTGGCATGTGCTACCTATTAATTCTCCTTATCTTTTTTAAATTCCATAAAATACTCTTCAAAATTTTCAGCCTCTTATTTTTTTATCTAATTATAGAAATCTATTAAAATATTCTTTCTTTAATTATCTATATATATATGTTTAAAATATTTATTTTCTTCTTAGCTATTACATTTTTAATAGGATTTCTATCTAACTCATATAAAAAATAAGTGGTATTATCATAGACTATCAATATCACATATAGTTTAAACCACTTCTTTGCAAATTTTTTTATAGTGCTATATTGATGTATCAAGTTAATATCATAAATCAAAATCCAATCTCTAACTTGAATAAGCTTAGGCCTTAATTTGTGAATTCTATCAAAACTCTCTTTTGTTCTTTAATCTAACAATCTTTAATTTCTTAGTTTCTATTTTTAAATCTTCAAGTAATCCCTTTAATTGTTGAATTTGGAATTCTAATAGCCTTTTCTTATTGAGGCTATCTTTCCATAATAGGAACATCTATGTAAGATAAGATGCCTCAATTGGCATCATAGGTTTTTATCCTAGCATTAATTCAATGGGAATGAATCTATTGATTATATTGAGAGTAGTCCTATCAATCCACAAAGCGAATAAAAGCAGTTTAGGCCATTGAATTCGCCTATCCTTACATACTTTTATCAATGTATGAATAATAAGAGCATAACCTTTTTTACTCTTACCATCAGCTTCAAGATTATAAGAAGTGGTCAATCCTAGTTAAATTCCATATTCCTTGAAGAAATCCCTTGCTTTAGTAGTACTTAGCTTTCTTCTATCAATTGTCATTCTTCTAATGCTTTGATATCTACTAAAAATATTTTCTAATATAAATTTGCATAGTATCTCAGTGGTCTTGGTTCTCAAGGTCCTTCTTTCAACATGATTTGATAGTTTTTTTCTTGCCAAAATTAAGTATTTCATGCTTCAAAGTCTTGATGGCATGGCTACCAAATCAATCACTCATTAAAAATATATAGAAGATGGATAAGTAGAATAAAGTCCATTTCTATATCTAACTTTAAATTGTAGTTGATATTTTATGTATGAGCCACAAAATCTTTTATATCCTTATATAAACCTTTCTCCCAATATTTTTCCTTGATTTTAATATAAGTGGCCTAAACTCATCTATGTCCAATCTAAATTATATATTAAAATTCTATTAAAAGCTTATTTTTAATTTCAAGGTCTCATACTATCTTTAATAGGAATTTGCCACCTTTCTTTGATCTTGTCCACAAAAATCCATCTATGAAGAGATAACCATAGAATACATGCCTAATATTCTTAAAGGTTTTATCCATTCAACCTTCCTACCTTTTTATTATACTCAAATAAATTCTTAGATCTCTCAACTTGCCTTCATATAAATCTTTTTGAAAGAATTGGATCTCATTTTCAAAATTCACTCCACTAATAACAAAAGAATATCCATAAGACCTTTTTTTTTAATCTTCACTATTCTCATGGGCCATCATTTTATCTTCATCAATATACTTGGCTCTAGACAACATATCTACTAATGAGTTTTGTTTATCAATAATATATATTAAAATAAGATTTGGTATCATAATATAGGCTATCCATCTTAGCATGGCTATATCTAGAGTAGAACAATTGGTTATTGCACCAAATAGGGGACAAATAATTAGTCTCTAAAATCATATTAGCTCCAATCAAATAATTTATTTTAGCCTTTAAAGCTGTAAGTGCTCTCAAAAATTCTCTCTTAATTTGTGGATATGTCCTTTGCTTCTTTGTAAGAATCTTAGCTCCAAATCTTAAGGCAAATCTTTTTCCTTCTTCATCATCTTATCCAATAGTCCATCCAATTGTTATAGGACTTGTATCTACTATCACAACTACTAAACTTCTACATCAATAATCCACTTATCTAAGATAATTGGTGAACTTAAATTTTTTTTTAAATTTTCTATAGCCTCTTTATATTCCTCCTCCTATATAAACTTCTTGCCTTTCTTCAATACCTTGTATAGTAGCTCTAAGATGTAAGCAAAATGAGGCATCCAAATATGATAAATCACACATGTACCTAAAAATCTTTTAACTTCTATAACACTATTGCATGCTTTCATTCAAGATATAGTATCAATCTTATCTAACTTTGATTTTTTATCATATATTGCTACATATATGCCTTACCACTAAAATCTATTTAATTCTAAAGCTTGATTTTTTAAAAAATAATGTCAAATTGATTGATTCAAGCTTCTCTAATATCTAAGTCACATCTTCAATATGCTTCTTAATAAATTCTTTGCAACCATTTATATCAATGGTTTCATCCTTTTTTTTTATAAATATTTTATATATATATTATCGTAAAATGGGATGATCTCTTTAAGTACAAATTTTTTTAATATTTGATTCATAATATTTAACATATGAACTATTGAGTTTGTTGCACTTTGAGATAAGATACACATTCTCATTAAATCCAAAGGAATTTTTATAATAATAATATCTCTATATTTGTCAACTAATTAGAATTGATCATATTTTAAATATAAGTCTTAAATAAAATAGATAGCATTACTTATAAAGTTTTAACCACTTCATCTATCATAGGTTCTAACTCCATATTTCTAACAGTTATTTTATTTGCTAGTTGCATATCTTGAATGAACCTCAATGCCCTTAATTTTTTAGATATTAAAAACCACCTATTAAAATAAAGAATAATTGAAGGTTTTAAAATTTCTATTTTTATCTTTTAAAAATAATTCTATCAATTTAGAAAGTAAAGTTCTTGGCACTAGAATAGGCTTCAAATCTCATAGAATATATGATACTATAAAGATTATTATTGACACTACAATATTAAGATTCATACAACTTATCTCATTAAGAATTAAAGCAAATATCTTATGGTATCTAATAAATATTTCTTGAAATATCTTCTTCTTTGGTATTGTTAAGAATTCACTCCCTCCAATCTTTAGCTTAGCCAGTGATTCCTCAGTAAATTGATGCCCAATCCTTTGCTTCTTCTTTAATCCTTGTTCTTTAAGTGCTTGCTTGATATGCTTTATAATATCAAGTGGTAACTGAGTAACTACTGACTTCACCTTCTTTGCCATAGTCTTATACTTTGTTTATATAATAGCCTTATGTTTCAACTCATAGCTTACAATAACTTGAACACTTGCTATATTTTCCAAAATCTATACCAAATCATCTCATAAATCTATTTCTTCTACTATTCCAACTATAATTTTCTCACTTAAAATCAAATCTATATTTTTTAAATTTTAAAAATTTCTTCATCCTTCATTTATTTATAAAATCTAAATCCTTAATTCTTTAAAAATTCACAAATCTATTATTAATCAAATTCAAAAATCTAAAATCCAAATTATTTATATTAAAGTTGATACATAATCTAATTATACCTTTGTAATCCTATTTTATAAGAATGCTCTTTAGAAATCCAAAAATCTATTTTTTGAATCTAAAAATATTGCTTTCAACTAGTTCCTATATATCTTATGAATAGGCTTAACAATTAAAAAAAATTGTATAATCTTTTTTCTATCACAAGTACAAATCCTAGTATAATGTGAACCATCATACAAAACTCTACTCTCCATTCTAGCAACAATGATATAAGGTTAGCCAAGTATTATCGAATATATAACAAATTTTTATATAAAATTTTTTTGTTTCACATTCATATCACTAATTTTAGTCTTTACTATTAGATAAGCTCCATTAAAAAAAATTGTTAGTTGTTTACAACTCTTATCACCTAACCATGATTAATATTAATTGATTATTTGTCTTTCTCATATTCCATCTTGAACATAATATTGACCTCAAATCCATGATCAACTAAAGCCAAGATTAGATCTTTATAATCATCTAGCCTCACTTATATCTCAATGATTGCCCTAATTCAATAAAAGACTAAATAGATTTCTCTTTCTATCTCATGATTATCACATTTGTTATAATTTGTTACATGTACTACTTGTATATGATGCATTCTCATAGCTTGATTATGATTTATTAGAGTGTTGCCTTTCATATGAGTCTTATATTTAATTTCTAATATTATAGATTGTATAAATATTTGTCCTATTTTATTTTAGTTCTTTCTTATTTTAGTTTCTTTCTTAATACCTCCACCATAATAGTTTTTTTTTTTTTTTTTTTTTTTTTTTTTTAAATTTTAAATTTTAAATTTTAAATTTTTTTATCACATCAATAATCAACTCATGGAAATCTCTCTTAGCTATACCAAGAGCCTTTGTTAGGGTGAACTCAATCTTAGTATCTAAAATCTTTTCCTCCAAATATTCTTTACGTTAATGGATGTTTCAATGTTAAATTGGAGTTTATAAGCAATATTTTTACCTTTGGCCTTTTCTAATATATCTTTTTTATTTTTATTTTTTATTTTTTATTATTCTTTAGGTAAAGGTTTACCATCAAGATGAGTTGAAAAAAATACCTTTTTTATTTGTTATCCTTAAATACAATCTTTATTTCTTAATAACCTTCTCTTGTTAGTAGGTTTAATAGAGTCTTTTTCTTAAGAAGCTTTGCCTCTCTTTTCCTCAACCACAATATTATATGTACCATTGTTATGTTGATATTCATCTATAAATACTTTGATGCTGATAGTATCAATTAGATCTTTCCACTCAATCATCTTTATGATAGTCTTTGTTCTCCTCCTCATAATATTTATTAGTGGTGAAATAATAGTTATAACTGCTTTTTGTCCCATTATAATAGAATAAGACTTTAACTCTCTTCCATGCATGGTATTACTTTTGTGTGCCTGCTCCTCTATCAATTTCTTCATACTTCTTTTTCCAAAATTGATTCTTAAAGGTTGATTAGAATTGTCGCGATACATTTTAAACCTAAATCGGACAAATTGATGTGGACAAATTACGCTGATTGATTGTCTTGTTGCAGGATGCGGATTTTATTGGTTGCAACACGAATTGCATCATACTTTGCTATGATATTACAATAAAAAGAGAAAAAAGTGTCTATTCTCTTTATAAAATAGATTACTCATGAACAAAGAAAAAATTCTAGAAACTATATCAATTTAGAAGTGGGTAATCCATAATTTCTAACATGCTTATGTCTTATTAAAAGAAAGCAGTAATCTACTCTTAATGAAGAACAGACAAAGCTCTGATATTGTATCTTTACTCGTGTCAATCTATCAAAGATACTGTCACGGACATATACATAGTTACCTATATGATCAGATAGAACTAGATAAAAGAAGGTAAAAGCAGGTTAATTCCATAATATCTTCAGAGAAACTTCCTAGAAACTTTATAGATGTTGCTTTGACTTTATAAGTGTCCATAGTAGACTTTTGGATTAGAAACTTGGTCAATAAGTTAGCCACATGTCGCACATGTTGGTAGCTTGAAGACCAAGCTAAATACGTGGCGAACATATAGGAAACTTGCCCTGCAAGTTCGACACGTGTCTAGTAACTTGGACACGTGTCTTGTAAATTGGACATGTGTTGGAGGTCCTATAGAATGTCGCCACTTAGCCCTTAGGTAGATAGTATAAATAGAGACAAGAGTGAAGCCTTCTTCACTCTTGTCAACTCCTTTCTTGTTTCAGTCTAGTTCAAGAGTCTCTATCTTTTGGCATTAGCCATTCCAGTTTCTTTTTAATACATATACTTCTTTATATTTATTTCTTTGAGAGAGGTCTCACTTGTTTATTTGATTTCATCCAGTTATTGTCCTTGACAGATTGACAAGAGTACACATACAGTATCAGAGCTTTGTCTTTTCTTGATTAAGAGTGGATTACTCCTTTCTCTTGATAAGACATAAGCATATTAGAAATCGTGGAGTACCCACTTATAAACTGATATTGTTTCTAGAATTTTTTTCTTTTGAGTGTGTGTTTCGTATTTCTTGAAGTAAGAGTAGACATCTTCCTTTCTATTATATTATCATGGCAGAGCTTGCGGAAATGAAGAGTGCAATGGCACAAATGCAAGAGCAAATGAGAGAACTAATGCTTGCAATGCATCAACTCAGTTTACCACCACAAGGAGCATCAAGATTAGCAGGAAGTGAAGATGTAGAGATGGTTGGAGCTACGTCAATATCTACACCAAACCATGCTACCTCACCGATGATGGAGCACCGTTCAAACGTTAGAGAACCAAAAATCAGTTTGCTTGAGAAGTTTGATGGCACAAGATCTAAGTTTCGAGGATTCATCAATCAGGTACAACTGGTGATCGAACTTCAACCTCAGAGTTATCCTACGCAAGGATCTCAAGTTAGGTTTATTGGAACGTTACTTTTGGGTCCTGCCTTATCGTGGTTTTAATCTTTTCTTGAACGACGTGATCTAATATTGGATAATTTGGAGGCATTTTTTGCGAAATTTCGATCGATGTATGGAGAACATAATACAATTCGTGTTGCAATCAACAAAATTCGCATCCTACGACAAGGCAATCGATCAGTGTCATTATATGCTTTACAATTTCGACAACTAGCGACCGACATCAAGTGGGATGATGCTGCACTTATCAGTCAATTTCTTTGCGGATTACAATATGAGGTAAAAAAATTAATGCTCAATTTATCCGATCCTCAGACATTGAGTCAAGCAATTGATTTTGCTGTGAAGTGTGACAATCGACTTTTTGAGTTTCGATCCGAGAGTCGAATAAGAGAGCCTCAACGTTATTATTCAATGGCAACATCAACATCCTCACAAAACGTACATTCGGAAGTAGAAGACATGCAAATTGATGCGGTACGTTTTAAACCTCTTACTGAACAAGAAAAGATTTGTCGTCGTCAAGAAGGATTATGTTTATATTGTGGAGAACCTAAGCACACTGCTCAACATTGTCCAAAGAAACGTCGCAACTATAAAATGAGGAGTACGGCCATCAAAGAAGACAACATGTCGGCAAACGAATTTGTCCAACTACAATAGGGACCGTGCAGCTGGAATCCTGTACAATTTCCAGTAAAGGTCCTATTCTCTCCTCAGAACCCTCTCCTTGTTTTATGATAGATGTATATTTAGGACCAAAAAATTACAGAGCCTCTGCCTTATTAGATTCAAGAGCCTCAGCATGTTTTCTAGATGAACAATTTGTTAAGAATCGTAAAATACCTTTAGTACAGAAACCTAAACCCGTATATGTAGAAGTCATAGATGGTCACCCATTGTCCTCAGGAGATGTCACTCATGAAATCCGTCCTATAAAAGTAACAATAGATGGTCATAATAGCTATGTAACCTTTAACATAATTAAATCTCCATCTAATCCAATTATTCTAGGTTTGTCATGGCTAGAAAAATATAACCCTCAAATAGATTGGAATTCTCATAGACTTGATTTTTCCCAGGATATTATTAAACATCCTACCGATCCAATAAAAAGCTACAAGCCTGGTACAGTAAAACCTGTACTAATAGGTGCAAAAGCTTTTATACACGCAGCAAAAGAAAGACCAACTTTTGCTATTTACGCAACACCCATTTCTGATAGTGGAAAGGCTTCAAGTGGCATTCCAAGCCAATACCGAGACTATCAAGATGTTTTTGAGAAGAAGAATGTTAATATTCTTCTGGAGCATCGCCCATATGATTGTTCGATTGATCTCAAAGAGGGATCTCAGCCTCCTTTTGGACCAATCTACAATTTATCACAAAATAAGTTGGCTGAACTCAAGGAGTATATTGAAGAGAATCTGGCCAAGAATTTCATACGCCATTCCAAATTTCTTGCAGGAGTTCCAATTCTATTTGTGAAGAAAAAAGATGGATCATTACGAATGTGTGTAGATTATCGGGGACTTAACAAGATCACTATCAAGAATAAGTACCCACTACCTTTAATCTCTGGACTTCTTGATCAACTGAATCAAGCTAAAATCTATACAAAAATAGATCTACGAGGAGCATACAACTTGGTTCGCATTAAAGAAGGAGATGAATGGAAAGTTATGCCTTTTGGACTCACAAATGCACCAGCTGCTTTCCAACTTCTCATGAACAATGTTTTTCATGAATTCTTAGATGATTTTGTTGTCTGCTACCTAGACGACATTTTAATCTACTCTAAGAACGTAGAAGAGCATGAAACACATGTTCGTCATGTCTTACAAAAACTCAGAGAAACAAGATTGTATACCAAGATGGAAAAGTGTGTATTTCACACTATTCAAGTTGATTTCTTAGGATATATCATCTCGAATGATGGCCTCATGATGGATCCTAAGAAAGTCCAAACAATCATGGATTAGAAGATTTCAAAAACAGTAAGGGATGTACAATGTTTTTTAGGATTTGCCAATTACTATCGAATCTTCATCAAGAATTTCTCTCAAGTTGCAGCCCCACTTACACGTTTGACTTGTAAGGACAAGCTCGAGTGGAGTAAAGAAGCAGAAGCATCATTTGAAGCTTTAAAGATAGCTTTTACTTCTGTACTAATTTTGTATCGCGTTGATTTTTCCAAGGCATTCTTTATGGAAACAGACGCATCTGACTTTGCTTTGGACGCAGTATTGTCACAAATGGGAACAGATGACAAATTCCATCCAGTAGCTTTCTATTCCAGGAAACTTTCGGCAGCAGAGATCAACTACGAAATCCACGATAAAGAACTTCTCGCAATTGTGGATTCTTTTCAAGAATGACGTCATTATCTAGAAGGCGCTTCTAGTCCAGTCACCGTGTATATGGATCACAAGAACCTCGAGTATTTCATGTCAACACGCGTGTTGAATCGTCGTCAGGCTTGTTGGAGCATGTCTCTATCAAGATTTGAGTTCATTATTACATATCGGTCAGGAAAACAACAAGGTCTGTCCGATGCACTTTCTAGACGTTCTTATCTTGCACCAAAAGAAGGAGATGCAGCTTTTGATCAACAAAGAACAACTCTCTTGAAGCCAGAGCAATTTTATCTTCGGGCAACAAAATCAACATTAACTGTTGATTCAACTTTTCTCAAGGAAGTCCAGTTAAGTATGTCCTCAGATCCTTTTATTCATGAAATTAAGAGTAATTCTTCTAAGTCTCATGATATTTCAAAGTTTGAGTTCAAGAAAAATCTACTCTATTTCGAAAGGCGCTTATATGTTCCAGAAGGTGAAGCACGATTACGTATTCTTCAAGCTCATCATGACTTCCCGACAACAGAACATTTTGGGTACAATAAGACTCTAGAGTTGATATCTAGAGATTTTTGGTGGCCTCAAATGTGGAAGAGAGTCAAAGATTTTGTAAAAACATGTGATGTTTGTTCAAGATCAAAAACTCCTCGCCACCGACCCTACGGACTTCTTCAGCCATTACCCATTCCAGAACAACCATGGTCTTCTGTGTCTATGGATTTTATCACGCATCTTCCAAACTCAGGTTCTTATGACTCTATATTCATGATAGTAGATCGTTTCACTAAGATGTCACATTTTATACCATGTAAAAGATCTATCACAGGCAAAGAAACAGCTAAGCTTTTCCTTGACAATATCTACCGCTATCATGGATTATCTAAGGATATTATATCGGATAGGAAAACTCAATTTGTATCGAGATTTTGGAGAACGCTTTTCAAGATTCTAAAGGTGGATATAAAGCTATCTTCAGCTTTCTATCCTCAAACTGATGGACAAACGGAGCGCGTAAATCAAGTTTTGGAACAGTATTTGAGATGTACCATCAACTACCAACAAGATGATTGGACAACTCTTTTACCATTGGCAGAGTTTGCTTATAATAATACGGTACATTCTTCTACACAACAAACACCTTTCTTTGCCAATTATGGTTACCATCCACGACTTGATACTTTTGACTATTCGAAAGTTGACAATCCTGCGGCGGAAGATTTAGTAAATCATTTGTCAGAACTATATACAACAATGAAGGCACAATTAAAGGAAGCTCAAGAACGACAAAAGATAAACGCTGATGCATATCGGAAGGAACAACCACAACTTAATGTAGGCAACAAGGTATGGCTACTTCGTCACAATATCAAGACTACTCAACCTTGTCACAAGTTGGACTATCGTAAGCTTGGACCTTTTCGTATTCCTGAACAAATTAATCCAGTTGCATATCGATTACGCCTACCAGAGTCTATGAAGATCCACC